>MU912912.1:37948-61432 GCA_036418165.1 Cooperia oncophora
ATTGTTCAGTGCATCCCGTCTGCGGAGCATATGCCGAAAAGAAGTGGTACAGTCGTTGCTCGACAGCAAGAACAATTTTCATCAAGCGATCGTCGTAACGTTCCACGCTAACTATCGAGTCACGGAATTGTTGAGAGACGATTATGGCCACTCCGTTAGTAGTCCTTGGCTTGCCGCAAAGAATGGCTTTGAAGCCGCGACCAATGTCTCTCGACTTGCAACTGGACCATCTTGTTTCCTGCACTGCACAGAGATCGATTCGTCTGCGCTCTAGTGCCTCTGCCAATTCACATAAACGTCCGGTCAAGGTTCCAACGTTCAAGGTTGCAACGCGGACCTTACACGCTACACTGTGAGACTTTTGGACTAGCCTGGTTGCCTCCCGATGCCGTCCTTGCAACGAGGACCCTCGCATACTTTCCACACTCGCCGGGCCATACGAGTGCGCGTCGGCTCCCGCGGACGCCGTAGCATTATCTCGATATACATGTGGCATTGTTAAACATTGTGATGTGACATGGGGTGTTCGTAGGTCGGCCCGTCACGAAGGCCTGTCACCTGCATTCGGATGTCTGCGTTTTGCAGCTCGCAAAGACGAGCTCCCAGTGGCACCGCGTGGAGGAGCAGACTTCACCACCGTGGGGCGACACAATGGTGGCCGAATTACAGGGTTACATAAGAAGGCCTCTTACTTGACACGCCTGTACAGAGCCAAACAATAGAGGGACAATAGAGGGCGCTGTGCCAGTTACTGCCTTATCCATGTCATGTTACCGTACACAATATCATATGTTTAGAAGAACAGGCGGTATACAGCACCTCGAAAAGTTGCGCGGGAATTGAATGTGTCCTCCCGTGAATGCACAGACAAGGGTACCGCAACCCGGGTAAGGAGCTCGGGGGTAAGGCCATGAAGCAAGAGCGACGCTCATCCACATTCCATCTTGCAAGGGATTGCCTATTCGGAGACTGAGTGGTGTTGTGTGCACTCACTGCTCCACTCACTCAGTTTTACGCCAAGTTTGGTGTACTGTATACCTCCTGTTTTCCTAAACTTATAATTTAGAGTACTGTGCTGCCATGCCTCTGCGGAGTCGGAATGGCATATATGACCCTTTGATCTCAATCTATTTTGCTGCACGAAATATACTAAAAATTGAGCGCTTGAACGGGTGGGACACCTACGAAGGTGCCGACAAAGTGCCAGTCAGAATCGCGTCATAGTGGGTGGGAATTTTCCCGCAAGTCAGGGGATCTCAGAAGATGAATCAGACCACATTTGGTATAGGAAATTTCACCGGATAGCAGCGGACATTCCTTTTTCCTTTGCAATGGAAAAGACGCGGTTTCCAGTTCTTAAATTTGTCCTCCACCTTGTGAAACCCAGACTCGTATCCATTATCCAAATATCTAAAATTGGCACCTCTTGTTCATTATGGAAACTTTTTAAACAGATAAATGTTTAGTAGAAGTACCTGATTCCATGTGGAAAGTACGAGAGAAACAATGATGTTTCGTGTTTCTGCACTTCTCTATGTTGTACTGGTAGACCGTCGAGGGCCTGATCAATTTCCACTGTTTTGATGGCAGCTGATCCAATTTCATCTTGAGAAGCAGTTTCACCCAGCCAAAAGTGGACATCCCATCCACTGTGAGTCGACTGAATATTATATTCATAAAAAATAATTTTACTCTGATAATATGGGCAGAAAGTTTTCCTCTTACGTTCAGGACGATGTAGGTGTCATTACTGTGGAACATTCCATACTCTTTTTTGGGCACCTCTTCCAATTTGAAGTTCTGAAAGCGATAACCAAGTAGAAAGCTTTACAACCTTTTAGTAAAAATCACCTACCATGGAAAAATAATGCTTTCTGAAAATGAACATAAAAGAACAAATGTGATGATAACAGAAAAACTCCTTGAAATTGATAAATACCTTGTAAAGAAATTTTCTGGCCACAGGCCGCGAACTACTAGTTTCGATCGAAACCCCATTAGAGACGACCATTCGCGCAATTTCCGGGGGGGGGGGAGCGACAGAGGGGAGATACAAAACTGCTTTACCTAATGATACATCCGCTAGTTATATAATTGTGTGTCTAATGTGTTTTGCACCAGCAAGTCGCTCTAATTGCAATGATTTGACTGCTGCTCGCCTACAGGGAGGTTCCATATGACCTTTAGTACTTACTAGGTATTGACCTTTTTTCAACCTAATTAAGAAGGAACTCGCCAATTAATAATTAAGCGACTGAGCCTATATAGGAACCCCTAGCAGTGTTTGTTTGTGTAAACCGCTTGAGTAAGGCATGAGTCAAGGATACCCTGCGTGGCACCTTCCACCAGGTTTTCTCCGTTCCTAACGAACTAGAACATAAGAAGAGACAAACATGCGGGAAACGCAATACACTCCACAGCACAGATGATCCGTTTCGCCCGTTGTCGTAGACGAATCATCGAAGTCTTACCAACCCCCCGGGCTCGTCAGTACGACAGGGTTGAAGACATGGACATGGACTACACAGGGGAAGCAAGAAATAGGACAAAAAGAGAAAACATGTAGAAAAAGCTCACGTGTAAAATTCATGCAATAAAGATGAGAAGGAACTGTACAGTAAAAATGAGAGAATGATATAACAGGTTTGAGTACTAAATACGTGTAAGAGGAAGAAAATTGGATTGGTGTAGATTTTGGAGTAATAAATACGGTAAGAGAAGAAATTGATTGGGTGTAAGATGGGCCTAAACGCAACTAAGGGAGTGTTTGAGTAAAGAGACACTAAAACTAAAGGGAATGTTGAGTAAAAGACACTGTCGAGCTGATTACAAAAGGTAAATCAAAATTGTAGGGATAAAAGGAGAGTTAGTGTTGAACACCGCTGCTAATGAGAATACTTCTAACCAGCCTACTTATCTTTTTATAGTTATTTGCAATAGAGTATTTGTAACTTATAAATTTATTTTTGTAAATACATTTCACAATGCTAGTAATGATAAAAACTTCTTCGTAGCCATTTTTCGACAGAGGTGGTGACCGTATCCGCGTTATTTTGCTTACGAATACATCGAAGAACGTACAAGTATTTGCTAACCTCAACCTTTTCGTATAACCTCGTCATCCAGGCAGTTGATTAGGGCGGTCGTCACGATCGGCGCAGCGCGTGCCAGGAACTATTTGCTTTTCCAGGCTAATTTAGTCATTTTTTCCACCTTGTGAAGATAAGGAGCTGCTAATCTGGGAAAAGTAGCCAAAACAGTGAAAAGTTGGAAAAAATGACTAAATTAGCCTGGAAAAAGCAAATAGTTCCTGGCACGCGCTGCGGCCCGTTGACGACCGCCCTAATCAACTGCCCGGATGACGAGGGTATATAACAGCGGCTTTGTTGATAAGGGAAGTGTTTGTGTCACTATATGGAAATCTGATTACATTGAAGCTAAAATCGTCCGTTTTATTATACAACTTAGTACTAACTTTACCATTAGCAATATTGATTGTCAAATCTAAATAATTGCTTGAAAATTCACTATTATGAGTTTTTTTCAATTCAAGGGTATTTCGATAAACTTGATAAAGTTGTTCATCCACGTCACCGTCAGTTTGGTTATGTACAACAAGCAAATCGTCAACTCCTCACTTTTTCCTCCTGTCTCCAAGTGAACTGTAATGTAAGGCCAATCACACATTCTTCCTTTGAAATATACGACGTGTTCTACTTTCCATCACATGGCAAGCCTGCCATTAAAGAGGCGAGGAATGTGACATAGAGAGATGATATCTTTAGTCCATGACACTAGTAACGTGTTGTCTCGTCATGTGTCCCTAAGTGCCTTAGCACTACGTTTGACACGAAACCGCGTGGAGCACATACAGCAACTGCCGACGTTAGTGCAGGCATGCGGCGCCGTCGCCCATGACGCCTGAATGGCTGGGGTGGCTCAGATTAGCAGAAGGATATTCAGTCGTGGAGGGAGAGTCAACTGTTCACGCTGGATACCGTTTCTAGCAACATTACAAATTTTTATCAACTTTGAAAACTGAGGGAGCGGAGTTGGACGTCCAGGAATATCTCACAATTTTTACCTGTACATGAACATTTCTGACTACTTTTCAGATTTCCGATTCTTGAGAAAACTTGTTGCCCGTGATTATTAATGTTAATGTCAGATAGTGAGTAGTCACAATTTGTTAGCTGAGATGGCTGTCAGTCGAGATTAAAAAAAGCTTGAACTTGAAAAGTCAGAGAATCCCTCCTAGTCGACGTCCTGTTTCTTCTATAGAATGCCGAAGAAAGCCTTTCTGTGAGTTTATGGGACACCCGTATACCACAGGAGCACCGACGTTACATTGCAATCGCATGGACACTCGTGCGCCATACGCTTTACGCGAAACATGGCATATGTTTACTGTTTAGTAATGACCACTGTTAACTAGCATACTCGCTAGAGACAGTGGCTCAGTGTGACCAACTGTCCACAATAAATGACGCCTATGCCATTACATCAATCAGACGTAGCCGACGATCTATCTCAATCCCTTCGGGTACTTCTAGCTCCGACAGATTGAAATGGATCCCAGGCCAAAGATGCGTGGTGGCCTCCCAGCGAAATATTGTTTATTAGGTAAAATCGCGACGTGCAAACTTTCTCATATTTAACTGCTTGGCTACACAATATTACAAAGATTGAGAACATAATCGATACACGTTGTGCCCTATTTGTTCCCCAGACTCAGGATGTTGACGTTGAACTAGGGGTGGAACGACCCCACCCCCTGAAACTGAAACGCCGGGCCCATAAAACGAGTCGTTCCTATCAACGATTGTGGACTGGATCATAGGGGCAATCCGAAGAAACTGATAAGGTGCAGCAGCAGAAAGGTACTAAAACACCGACCCAAAGACTATTTTTAATATCAGTGCGCTCATATGACAGCGAAATAATCACTAAATCTTGAGTGTCGGCATAGACGGCAGTGCCATGTTTTTGGGATAAGCCATGCACTCGGTTCCCACTTAGAAGCACTAAGGCTTTTGCCCTGATCAGCGACTTTCATGTGTTTTTACCCTCCCAGATCATTCTTTTGCTAAGGAAGCGCTGATGCTTTGAGGACGATCTTGACCTCTTTCAGATAACACCCTTTCTTGAGACATAATATTGTACATATTTATTGAAATGTACCATGTATAAGAATATCAGCACTAGCTGTATCATTGACCGAAAACCGGCGCATTAGATGAACACTCGTATATTAACCTTTATTCTCCATATCTCCAATTCTCCCTTCTTTCCGACCTTCTTGACGTCGATATCTTTTGCCATGATGGAGGCATATGAACGCAAGAAGAAAGAAAAAAGAAAAGAAGCGCTTATTTTCTTCAAAACATGAAATAGTAATGAAAGTCAGCAGAGGCAAAGTACCCATCAAAAGAAGTTTGAATGAACCTAAGAGGGTTCTCGTATACATACCACAAGATGTGAGAGATTGTTAGTATGAAACGAAGATGGAAAGACGCACACAGTACAGTGTGAAATGAATAAGTACTACCCTAAAATCCCATAGATAAGAGCGGTTTGATTTACCGGTGAAAAATGAATTGGAATGAAATTGAAATTGAATGCAGTCACCCCTCTAACTTGATGGATGGATAAATAAAAATCGGAGAAGAAGTTTAGAAGAAGCTCCGCCCCTCAACTCCAAACCCCGCCCACTTAACAAACAATTCATATAGAAAAATAGCGATTTTAACGGAATTTCTGTATTTCTTTTTCTCTTCTTCTTCTTTTTCTTTCTATTTCTTAATTTCTGTTGTAGGCTATTATTGCGATAATCATGAGCACACAACGCCAAAAAAACGTATACAAACGTCAATTTTCATTTTCTAGCACAAACCGCTCTTATCTATGGACCGCTCTTATCTATGGGATTTTAGGGTAATTATTAATCATATGCCGCCTTCTAAGTTAGGGCGAATCGTTGTATTTCCGTAGCTGCCCTGAAGCTACTCGATAATGAAGGCAGGTCAAAACACTTAAGTTGCTGTGGTAACGGTGAGAAAATACAGTCGTCATCCCTGCAAACGAGAGGGCGTGTGAGGGTGCATGGATTGGAGTGCAGCGAGGGTAACTCTTCACCAATTGAGACCAACAGAACCCGCAGCAATTGATGGAACAGGCAGTTCTGACTACGCTCCTATCCATGCCCTTCTTAGAAGAAGTTGTCATGAAGATGAAGGCAGCCGATGCGAAGGAAGGAACCACCGCGAGGGTTCCAAAGGTTCCCAGACATAGTGTTATCTATAGCCTTCTCCATGTGATGACCTCGACAAGTACAACAGTAAAACGAAAACGTGGGAAATTTGAGACGTGGAACGAACTTCGCAGCACGATCACTGAAATTGGCCGCAGGAAGAGGAGGTGTAGGAGAACGTAGATAATGAGTAACCACATGCTGGACAACAACAGCAGTCGCATGTCGGAAGATTTGCCGTGACATGTTGCTACTTGCTGGAGACTATTTTATTGCAAATGAGTTATTTAAGTAGTCGAACCTTACAAAGTTAATTAACAAAGTCTGAAATTCGGAGAATCATTGAACCCATAATCTCGGGCAGTTTCTCTAGATAATGGCGGTGTCAGAGGACCCCCACCCCCTCCCCTCCCCCCCGTCCAACTTGACTTGGTTTGACCGCTTCAACGTCTCCCCTGCTATCTTCCTCATCTTCAAGTTTTCCCAACTCTTGACCACTTTCCCGGTTCTCCAAAATAAGATCCAGATGTGCTTATCATCTCTAGCACCGCGGAAGGATGAACGGAAGTCATGATGCTCTCTAGCTCCCAATCACCGGTCATCGCGCGATGTAACCTTAATATTCTACTATTCACTGTATCCACTTAAAGGCAGTTGGCACGATGATTTGGTACTCGGCCTAAAATGCTAGTAGGGCGCTATAGTGGGGAAATGGCGAAAGAACGGAGTGAAACGGTCAAAATCCTGCGAAGAAAAAGCCTCCGTTCTCAGTGACTTAAAAATCAATTTCGGACGAGTTTCCCGTAGGCATCTTGCCAATAACCGCTACCGAAGATACGGCTGCATATGTGTACTCATATATCCATGCAGCAGCCGCTTCATACCAATCCCTTCGCTTCATAATTTGCTTAGCAAATGAATCAATACGAGCGTCAGGAACGGTCGTCCATTTGTGGGCGGGCGGGCGTGGTGGGCGTTCGGGTCGGTATGTTGTAGCTTGATAGGGCCCTTATAAGGGTACCTTCCTTGGAAAGGGCACTGCGCAGCGCCTTTTCAGGGCGCGGAATTCAGTTCTGTCAGGCGTATAAGTCCCACTCGTCTTTGGGGATTTATCGTGACAACTGCCTTTAGCCATTGTACAGCTTGGCGAAAGACCGTTGTACATACATAAGAGACTCGTCTCAAATGGCCGTGAAACGGCATCGTATCCCAACAGAAACGACTGAGACAAACACGCTCGGGGTGTCACAACTATGTTTTTCGAATTTCCGGATGAAAGCTCATGATCCACAACATGTGCTGCAACAAAATTAGCTCAAAACATTGATCCTCAGAGCTGCAAAACACTGAGAAATATGATCTCAATACCTCTTCTACTTGTCTATGACAACTACAAACACATCGAGGGAACAGACAGTGTCACACCACCTCGATTAAAGCATGTCTACTCATCTTTTCCGCAACAGCTGGATTAAAGGCAGAGGGCACGATGGTTGGGGCGGAAGGTTGCTGCCAACGTCATTGGTGGAAGGGATGCGAGAGGACGTTTGGCCACCCCCTACTCACCCTTTCACCAGTAACTTACCAGGGAAGTCCGCCAACTTACCATGGAACTTTGAATGGAGACCTGGGTAGATCGATAGAGTCTATAAGGTTATTTACAAATATAGATAGCAAAACTGCAACCTGCATTTCACAAGCAACTTATGAGCAGGTAAAGTTTGTAATGGTGCAGTAGGGTGGAGGCTTGGTGGTGAGCTGTGAAGCATAAGCGAGGAATCGCATACGTCGAATCGAGTCGTCGAACGTCGAACCTTACCACTGAACCACCACGACTCGATTCGACGTATGCGATTCCTCGCTTATGCTTCACAGCTCACCACCAAGCCTCCACCCTACTGCACCATTACAAACTTTACCTGCTCATAAGTTGCTTGTGAAATGCAGGTTGCAGTTTTGCTATATTTGTAAATAACCTTATAGACTCTATCGATCTACCCAGGTCTCCATTCAAAG
Organism: Cooperia oncophora; assembly: GCA_036418165.1. Classification (NCBI taxonomy): domain Eukaryota; kingdom Metazoa; phylum Nematoda; class Chromadorea; order Rhabditida; family Trichostrongylidae; genus Cooperia; species Cooperia oncophora. Next base: position 46,215 of record MU912912.1, read on the forward strand.
TTCCATGGTAAGTTGGCGGACTTCCCTGGTTAGCATCAGCCGAGCAGTTCATCGCGCCGCTGCCTTCAAAGTCACTCTTCAGAAGAAACAATGACGATACCAACCGTCTCTGTCGAGGACCCACCAACACGATACTATTAGATCTGCCATAAATTAAAGTCGAAGACCTCGTCAGATATTCTGGGCACTGGGGCCCAAAAAGAGATGTCAAGATGCCATGCAAGTCAATGTTGGAGAGAAAAAACAGAGAGAAATTGTTGCTAATGCCCCAAATAAGTCCACTTGGCGAGCGTATTTGTACGAGCAGAGGGCAAGGGTGTGACCGGACAAGATCACCGTTCAGTTGTATTGTGGTCAAGATGCCCGCCGCAAATGCTGCTTTCTTATGGACAACAATATCCCCGTCTGCGTTATTTGGCAAGCTTTCTGTTATCACATTTGGGTAGAACAGTGGGCGGAGCCAACGAAGGTGGGGCGGCCCAATGAGAGGAACAACGGCATTGGCGCCCTCGTCACTTGCTGTTGCGCCGCGGAATTGGAGTGTATAAATCAGACGTCAGCAACATTGAAACGCTGGTCTTTTACAGACTCAAATTATAGTGTTTCTGTAGGGCGCTTTCCTACTTTCCTAGACCTACTAAGATCTCGTCCATGAGTGGTCAAGCTGATAAATGAAGAAGTGCTCTAGAGAACCCCTTGAAAAAATGGGGAATGGAAAAAAAAGAAAATAATGTTTTATCAAATCAAAATCACCTTCCATAGCAACTAGTACATAAGAACACACAATATTTCCGAAGAATTACAATATCATCTCCTCATAAAGAGGTAAATGTAGCAGATCGCACTAGAAAAACCAAACGGTCATTTACCTCGACATTTACATTTACTAATATATTTAGCATATTTACTATCGCACATTAAAAAAGAGGAAATAGGGAACTGTTGATGACATCAGACGGTAGCAGTACAGAAAACAGTTACTGGTAATCTAACACACTCAAAGCGAGCCAAAACAACATCAGCGACAAACCTTAAACCACAACAAATTAGTCTACGAAAGGCATACAAGCAGATATCGCGTCTTAGCAATCAAGGAAGTTGGCTGCCATGAGCAATTCAAGCGCTACATCAGGGGTGATACTGAATTCGGGGATTTCCGTTGCTGAACTTGTGTAGCGCACTTTGTAGGCGAAATACTGACACACTTTCTGTAGCACATGGGACCTAAGAAATGTCATTTTAAGAACAGATTTGAACATTGTGAAATATTTAACCTTTGGATTGAAGATACACTAAACAGTTCGCAAGATGGGAGCTTTACAAATGCAAAATGGGCAGATATGTCACTGTAGAAGAGTGCAGTGCTGCCACAAAAAAAGGAATCCAGATGGTAGTGATGAATGGACGAGATATGTCTCCGCTCGCCATTAACACGCGAGCAGACATTAGACACGTAATACACCGCACAGCCAGCCACACGCTCACCCATAACCGCACACGCTACTTTCTTGTACGCTCCACATGTCGCAGCAGCGCCACTGTTCTCTACGACGTTGTGAGACCCCAATCGCACAGGTCCCACAGGGACTTTTGTTAGGATAAAGGGTGCACCATATCGTTCGTACTCGCTTCCCGCATCGCTGACGCACCCGCTTCAACGATTGTAGAACGGATCTGGCGCCGCGGCAAGCCCAGCCACCTGACACGCCCAATCGTCCGCACCGAATGAGACAAGACTGTGCACTTTGACAACGGGTATTAACTAGCAAGAACCACCTGCCAGAAAAAATTACCCAAGTGAATAGCCGACCAAAAAAAAGAAAAGAGCTGCACGCACTGTAAATTTAGCTAACAAGTTACTACTCACGGAATTTCTCTGAAGTTCACTTCATTACTTTCGTTTTCAGAATACTGCCCTGGTCCACTTAACATTGCCTTGATCGTACCAGATGTCAATGCAAGTTCCTAGAAAAAGGAGTGTCGAAAAACTGTATGATGCCAACCACAAAATAGGCCATTCTTGTGGTTCTCAGTAGCTTACAATCAATTGTACAGTCTTGCTCGCAGCGTATGGAAGAGCCTGTCAGGCGGGATGAGTCAGGCGCGACGCGAAACCAGTTTGTGAAGCAGGTAGGCGACAACAGTTGGTGGATAGCGACTGATACGAAGTATGTTACAATCTCATCGCCACCCGACATGCCCCTTCATCGGCGAACAGGACTGCAGTCTATTCTCAGAAGGGTTCTCAATCTAAGCAGAACAGCTTACCTTCTTAATGTAAAACTGATGACCGTCACTACTGACTAGTTTTACATATGTGGCATCCGGCCCTTCACATCCTCCATATGCTAAAATATTCCTCAGGTAAAAAATACTATAGCGAAGATGACATGGCTGAATGTACGAACATACTTTTACTTTCACTAGTAGAGGTAGACGCGCTCATCTGAAATAGAGGCCATCGACACTGAAATAAACAAAAATCCGTTATTAGTATCACTTACTCTTTTTCGCCACCTGTTGGTAGTTTAGTCTACTCTTTGGTCTTCGCACGTTCTGACTGAAGCCTGAAAACAATTCCGCCACATAATGTAGAATCGAGAAGAATGCTTGCAAAGACGCGTGCGTTCATGCGACTACTGCGGATCGCTGCAACCGCACGCGTCGCCGCTCGTCCACCTCATTTTCATACAGAATTCGTCAATTAATCCAGTGAACTGAATGGAAAATTGAGTAGAAGCGTTTCAACGCGATAACATTCCAGTCAAACCATAACTGAAGCATGACTTTTTATTGAGCAAATTTACACACGAATGCGAAGAAACCTCCCTGAAAACTGGCCTGATAACAAGTGAACTAAAAGGCAATCAGGGAATGTTAAAATATATAAATGATGGATATATATCTGACTACAATCTGTGACTGGTCAATTATTACTCGTTTTTTTATGAACGATGTTCAGCTGAAAGAGAAGGAAAACAAATATTGCAAGCCAATACTATTAAAACTGCACAATTAAGTAGCTTTAGTGATTCTCATCTGTTCACCCATCCGGGTGAAACAATCAATGAGGCACAATCAGGTGAGGAAAGGCTGATCGCAGTGAATGTAAAGTATGCGCCTGAGATCTTCCCTTAAACATACGGATTAATCGATATGATCGATATGACCACAATGAAAACACAAAACCTCTAAATAAATCTAATACTAAGAAAATGCACTGCTAACATTAGTTAGAGAATCACAATCACACCAATAATTCTACTTGGCACAAAGCGAACAGTTCATAGGAATCGATCAATCGGATGTTGAAGGAACATTATTATTCAACAAATCGGAGTGAAATGACAGACCATCGATTGTATGAATAGTATAAGGATAAGTACCAGGACGGCAACCAGGATACAGATAAGAATCTTTTTCTAAAATTAATTATGATCAGCAGTCAAATTTCGAATGTCCACAAGAAAGGGCAAGATGGATTGCATTTAAACAGACAGCCGGGGCCGGCGGTTACTGCCAATGTCATTGGTGGACAGGCAGCGAGAAGGCGTTCGTTCGGTCACCCCATTCAGTCCTTTCACCAATAACGTTGGCCGTAACCGCCCGCCCCAGCTATTGTACCCACTGCCTCTAAATAATTTCAGCGTGGTGGCGGTTATGCTTAGGTGAAATATTGACATTTTCAGACAATTTTTACCATGCTTTTGCCCAACGCCAGACAGGATGACACTTCCTTGAATGCGAGCTTCTCTCGAGAAAGTTCTACATCAGGTTCAAATGGAGGACGCGTCCACGCCCTCCACATCTTGTGGGTATGGAATGTACATTCTTCCCTACGGAACTTTACCAGGATTCGCGACTATTGTGACTAATGTCATGACCAGGGTATCGAAATACTCATAAAATTCAACAAATGGGCAGCTGATCAACATGGGAGACCGATAAAACAATCGCAATTTATCGCGTTGTAGCGCATGGCTTGTGGTGCGCGAAACTTGTTTTTCAAACGGAACAGCGAAAGTCATATGAATTCAAGACTTCAGGACTACATGAGCGGCGATCTCAAATTTTTCCCGCCACTTCAACACCTAAAATCAAACGGCTGGGCAGAATAATTCCTCCGCGTGGCGCGGCACATTACTACTGTCGTGTCAAATACCTGACAAACTTACCTTTCGGGCTTTCTTTTGCAATTCACGAGCACCCTTTACGTTGTGTTTGGCTTTCTCCGCATAATCAACTGCATCCTCAACATTCGCTTCAATCCTATCAAGCATTTCACCCTTAAACAAGAACCCTTGGCAAAACATGGATTTTCCGCATTAATAAAGTGGAGACTTACCTGACTGAGAACAAGGTTATTCAGATCAACGAACATTTCTCCTAATTCGCGGATGACTTTTTCAATTTCAAACAGTTCATCTCTTCGTGTCTTCACATCTTCGAAAAGCGCCTTTTTATCGCTGTAGGCAAGAAGTATCTGAAGAAAATGAGGTTTAACCTAGGGTGAACGGAAGCAACGTCACTCCATTGTAGAATCAGAAGAAAAAGAGGTGCTGCTGCTAAAGGTGAGGGGCGGCGCGGTGGCGCGGTTAACTCCGTTTCTTTGTGCTCATAAGCGATACTACGCACAGGCTCTGGTCGTCTGCGCTCTGCTAAAGCTGAAGTGCCCTGGGGGGTGAAGAGATAACTTCGTCGCGCCACCGCTAGGCTCATATCTCCTACAGCAGCGTCATGCAACATCACATACCCCTTTGGTCTTTTCGAATATATCGCCGTTGTCGATTGCATCACTAATCTCGTCGTCCGTCAATGAAATGTCCTCTGAAAGAGAAAATTCTGTTGTGAATTGTAGATCGTGCGCTAAAGGAAAGGAAATGAAGAAAATGACAAATCTATAGATATTTAGCAACCACAACTTTTACAAAGGGCTTTGGGCATGTACAGTCCTCATCATTGCAGACCGGTGGGGCGGGTGAGCCGCGCTGCGGGTGACGCGGCTGTGACGCGACTGTCAATGAGCCGTAGTCACAGCCGCGTCACACGCGGCGCGGCTCACCCGCCCCACCGGTCTGCAATGATGAGGACTATAGGTACAATGCATGATCCGAAGATGGGCGGGGCCGGGGCGTAGCTGTCTATTTCACTTAAGCACGCCGGCTGCGCATTTGATGGGATCATATCTGTGAGATGTGAAGAAGAGGGGATCGTGCACCGGCTAAGCTCTAGGCGCGGAGATGTTGGAGGTCGCCAGTTCAGGCAGAGACACAGCAAAATGTGTAAAAGAGAGGAAAGACGCGTAGAAAAACACTCTCACACATTTGACTCGAAATCAAAAGTCCACGGATCCGCAGCTGCCGCGTTCGCAACAATCCGTAAGCTCTTCCGTCAAAATGTGTACTTTAAAGAGGGACACATGCCCAGAAGGTGAAAAGGCGAAGGTAGTTTGGCAATAGTTCTACGTCCTTGGGACAAGTTCTATTCCAATGCTGTGAATAATGGAGATTGCTACTTTCGTTCGCAAACTGAAGTTCAACTATAGCAATTTCCGCAACTGAGCATTATCAGGGCATTTAACATGTTGTGGACCCCAAGGAGGAAGGAAGGAAGGACCGTATGTCATATTAGCCTTTGAGAAAAATGTTTTCCGGTTGCTGACTTTTCCCGTTATTCCTCTTTCGAAGGCGCTGTTCCCCCACCCTCCCTCTCCATTCGATAGCAGCTATTTGGGAGAAAAAGAAAACTGAAAATGGAGAACTGGCGAGCTGGCGGATGGGGTGGCGGATGGGGTAGGAGGAGGTGATATCAAGGGAGGGAATTCTAAGGGAGGAGTATATTGTGCGGTTTTCCGATGGCTTTACGTGCCGCGGCCATAGTGCTCGCTAGTATAGATATAGCAAGCAACTGACCACCTGCATGTGCTATTTCAGCAAGTATACCCGTACGAAAGTACACATAAAAGCATAAAGCCGCGTTCACACTTGACAACTTCGTAGAAATTACGAAAATGCAGATAGAGAAAAGAACAGGTATCGATTTGAAAAACCACGGAATCGGGAGAAATGCAGAAGTGCAGAAATGCCGAAATTACAGATAAAGAAGTAATAAGGATCGATCGCTCAGTTTCTGCCGCCGTGCAGATCTGGGAAAAACGCAAAATCCGCAAACTCCGCAGAGCTGGGAGAAATCTGCAGAGTTGGAATCTGCAGAGATGCCGAAATGACGGACAGCGATTCGATAAGGATCGATCGCTTAGCCCCACCAGCGGTAGAAATGCCGAAATTTCGGCATTTCTACAGATTCCGCATTTCTGCATTTCCCCTGATTCCGCGGTTTTTCAAATCGATAGATATACTTTCTCCTCCGGATTCTGCATTTATCCCAATTCCGCAGGTCTGCAAGTTGCGGAAATCTTCATATTCCGCGGTTCGACATTTCTGCATCATGTATGAACGTAGCCCAACACTTACGTATTCTCAGATAATCGGTGATTTTCTTTTTGCAACGTTCCTTGTAGTGTTCCTCCTCTTCACTGAATTTCCATACAACATCATGAAGGGCCCGTGTGAGACTACGAATCTAGGAAGAATTTACAGGTTAATTCTTTGGTACTGAGAAAAAAACAAATGTACAGAGCGCGCTCATATTTCGCGATATATCGCCAAGTATGGATGCGCCTCTCACAAACTGGGCCATAATACGTGAAAATGTGCGCATAGATCGTAACGACAGATTTACTTGCACTGAATATCCATATGTACCAGTATAATTCTCTTGAGCTGGGACTCATACCTTGCAGATGAGAAGCATCCGCGATTTCGCCGAATCGGGTACAAGGGAAGTATAGGTATCGATCTGTAGGACCCACTGTTCTAGAGCATCGTAGTCAAAGTATTAGATGGAGATAGTATTTTCACCTACACGCAAATCGCGTATACCACCAAAACGCCAGTGGGCGGAGTCACTCCGGTCCCACCCAATGCTGGTCGTTTACTCTCCGGAATCGCGGATGCTTCATATTCTCAGAGCATGAAGGATGGACGAGTGCTTCAACTCGTGGTCGTATGAATCAGTCGAAAACAAGCAAGCCAAAAAATGGTCACAAAAATAAGTACCTGGTTACGTTTAATGCGAAAATCCGTTGTGTGGGACTCTTCGGGGTGTATTTTACCGACAGCGGTCACTTCATGATCAAGTTCTTAAATGTTAAAGTCAGCTTGCACTGCTACCAAGCTGCAGAATACTTTTTGAAGCGAAGTGAAGTATTGAAAAGTAACTCTTTATCTTTTCCCGAGCAACCAATGATGTTGTCCGAAAGTTTTCGACAACCATGCGCAGTTGTTTCGATTTCTCTGAATAATAAAAGACATAAATGGATAAACGAGGGAGGTTGGCCTACTACGGCCGGCGGCACTTTGCCGAAAGAAAAAAAAACGAATTGACGCCACGCCAAACACATTACGCTGACTCCCCCAATCATCAGAAGCGAACAAGACTTGGTAATACTCGCGCTAATTTGTGCCCCTTTCTGCAACGTGGAACTAGTAGCCCACTTCCGATAAACGAGTAAAAAAGCGTGAAAATGGACGAACCTCCATCTGTTGCAGGAGCAAGCAGTAATTCACCGTGTAATGTACGTACTTCGTCAAGCCACGATTCTAGTTGGCTAACGATCGTTCGAATATCGGTCATACAATTCAGGAACTAGAAAGATCATTCACTGATATGACGGAGATGGAAGAGATTAATCTAAGTAATTTGAATTGAAGGCAGTGGGCACGATCGCTGTGGCGCGCGGGCCTCGCTAACGTCAGTGGTGGAAGGAACTAGTGGACTGTGGCCAAACGCCCTCTCGCAGCCCTTCTACCAATGATGTTGGCAACAACCGTCCGCCCCAAGCAATCGTGCTTACGCTTTATGGTATACAACGATAGGCTTGTGAACTTCGTCCACGAAGGCTAAGGAGGCGTCAAAGTGCCGTTGAAATGTTAGCAGATATCAACCCAGCAAATATTCATCGCCAAAACAGTGCCGCGCCCCATCGGCGCGCTCACTAGTCGTCTAGCTCGAACATAAGTACGTATGTGAGAAAAATAGATCGGAATTCACGTACGCTTTCCAAAGATGTCTGCTGCTCATCAGGCAATAAATGGGCATTTTCATGAGAAGCACGACGGCCACTGCTTCTGCTGGAGTTCGTCTTTCCTGACAGAGTCTGAAATCCAGAAAGTAATGACCGAACCAGAAAAAAAGAAAGAAAGGGGAAGTAGTCAACAAAAACAACAAAAAAATGCACCTGAAGCTCTATGAGACGATCCTTTACCATTTTCCTCCTGGAAAAATTGCGTAACTACCACACCACTCTACTGATTAAACTACTCGATCCAAAAGTTTATGAAAGCATCTGAAAAACGATATCAAGGAGGTGAGTAAGTTCATTACTGAGAAAGACCAGAGGTAACACGAACGATTTTAATAAAATTGTCTGTGAAGAACCAAACCAGGTGTATTCAAAACCACGGCAATCAACGACGAAATGGATGTGAATTCAAATTAAAACTTCGATAAAAAACAGCTCTGGGCTGGGTCATCACATCCATTAGTGCAAAAGGAGTTAACTAACCATTACGCCAAAACTTCCTAACCTGCAAAACAATTAACCTATGACAGCACGCAAGTCCTGACCTTTGCGTGCGGCAGCAATACCTTATTGGTTAGTTTTATTTTCATGCGACAATATTGCTTTGAATAAGTACATTGAGGATCCTGAATGTTCGTCCCAATGAGTAAAGCCAGCTATGGAGAATCAATGACAATTTGGCGAATAAACAAACCATTTTTCTCAGAAGGAAGTACCTTCCTGAGCGCGTTCACATTGCAATGAACATTCTCAACTATGAATCATATAGTTTTCACGCGTTTGATCGTTTTCTAAGCAAGCCTGCTAATTGAACCCGCAACTAACCAGTGCAAGTTTTCCGCGATGGGAATCCTGAGCAAGGCCACGTAATGTGACGGGATCCCTGAGCTGGACCATACAAATGTGAGAAATAAAGCCTGATCAGTCGAACTCATTTGAAACCCAATGCGACTGTGACCAAGAAAAACTCTTCACCTTGCGAGGTCTCATTAGTTACCACATGATCTACGAAACCGATCGATGTCTACCTCAACCAAATCCGCTTGAGTTTTGAAAAGAGAAACATTCAAAAGCTAACCAAATGCTAGTACCTTAACTTTATGATCAGCTACAACGCTGCTCATAAAATCAGGGCGAAACCGGTCAGGAAAAGCTAGTGACTGCAAGAAGCCAAGAAAAGTGAAAGGTTCGTAGAAACGGTTCCCAATATGACAGCAAAAAGACCGCGAAGTCAGGGTTCTCCTCGAATTTTACGCTTTTTTCAAACGACGGCCATGAAGTTATTTTCGTGTCCTGATAAGGATGCATGCTGGAATCTTTCTGTTTGATGATTGACGCGTTGTTTGATACAGCGCCCGTTTTATGCATCAAAAATAAATAAATAAGTAGGCTGACGAACTTCGCCCGTACCCCATAACCAGACAGTATCACTGAAGTAAAACCTCTTCAAGTCCACCACACTCAAAAAATAATGAATGAAATAACTGCACTCGAAAAATACCAATCAGGATCGGATCCCGAGCAAAATGTTCAACAAACACGCCGTCCAGAAAGCATTCTATTTTAAAAATGAGCGAGTGAAAATATGTGCTTTCTCACTTTCCGAAGTGAGTTTAAAGCAACATTGCTTATATTAGAGTTATTATAATACCATGAATCAGATACAGCAGATGACATTTAGATGTTTGAATACAAACCAGGGTGCGAAAGGAGGAAAACTCGTCCACTCGTGCCGACAGCAACGCAGAACATTGGGCTTACTGGCAAATGAGATGAAACCAAGAAAGGAAAGCAGCATTTTCGAGCTGTCTGAGGACAAGGTAAGCTGATTTACCCTTATCTGGTTTATTGGTACAGGCATTCTACAGAATTTTTGGATAGCATTTCTACGAAAATATAGTGCACTCATACCAGTTTATTCTTTAGAACATGTCAGTCATGAGGGAGAACTTCCACTGACCGCACTAATTTGACTCATCCCAAGCATGACTGAATCAAATTTACACATGCAAGAAAGAGCGCAAAGTGGGAAAAGTCAAATCCACTCGTTTCTCTGGAAGTTTCTGTTGAAGTAGCCTATAATTAGAAAATCACAGAAATGATTCTCTCATTACAAAAAGTGGTACGCTAATGACGCGTACTCTTCGAAGAAATAGTTGTAGAAAACGTGCTTTAAAGCAAATTGGACGAGTCACCGTGCGGGTCGATTGGTTCCGCAGCGAATGCCTCATGTGTTCCTTCGCATAAAATGTTCTAGACGGCATAATCGATATGCTGATTCACCTAAATACAGAACATCTGAACAAAATTGTCCTCATTCTATCAATTGAACGTTGAAAATGGGAATGTAGTCACTAATTTCATCCCTGATTTTCATTTGTCCATGTGTGTTACGTCTGTGCGCTTGTATTTGTATATGTTTTAGATTAACTCCTTTGATCTTCTTGTCCTTAATAGTTTTTCTTTTTACTTTCTTTTGAATGAAGTGTTACGCAATTTCAAACTTGGCTGATAAGGGTTCGGGTGATTTGATTCGGGTGCTCCGATCGATAAGGAGCCTAAATGACGGCGCTTTTTTTACTATCACTAGCGGTCACAACACTACCTTGTGATTTTCTTTTCTGCAGCAAAAGGCTAGCTAGCTCTTCTTCGGGAAGACTGAATACTTCTCGAATAGTTAGAAATTTAACTGTCTTTTTGTGCATAACTTAGCATACTCGTGATAACCTTCGAAAAATCTTAGCTGTAGATAATGTTTGTAGAAATCCTTTGTTAGCGCATAGACCTGCTTGAGGGCATATTCATGCTGAGAGGGTAGTGATTTCACTTCCTCTGCCTCTTTCAATTGTTCTTCAACAAATCACCACTTGAAGGAAAGCAGTAAACACCGCTGGTTTCGCCCACATCTATTTCACTACAATCACATGATCAAAGTCCTGATTTTTTGCCCTATGTCGTCATCCTTTTGGGCCGAAACTTGGCGCCTTTCATGTTAAGCACCCCATGGCCCAGATTTTGTATGATATTTTCGACTGTTATGTTATAACGCGCATGGGTGGTCTCTTCGAGCCGCCAGATGCAGTTGACTGGGCGCTTTAAAATAGGCTCGTCTAGAATCATCTTCAGCACTGAAGTTGTTTATTTCATTGTTAAGATTGCTGATTCAAAGACGATTGGCGCTGCGTCATCGTCGAGGGCTACACGTCAGGCCCAGGCCATCCGACGGCGTCCTCACGAAGAGGCGCGCGTCTGATTTGTTGTCACATTTGCGCTCAGACCACCCACTCTTCTTATTGATTTCTCTTTTACAATAAAATTTCAGATTCCTTGTAGTAGTAGCTACGATTCTATTGTGGCTGCTAATCCGCTACAAATTGTTCTCGGCTTTTTCGAATTTCATTTCTTATTTCAATATATTGTAGTTTCTTGGTCTATACTAGTTATAACTGCTACGTGTAATTTTACTGGTTCGTTTCTGTCAGAGTCATTTGTATTGAATCTGTTCTGCTGGCGTTCCACCACGTGATATTGGACGTTCTAGCTGAACGGGGAAAGAGACGCAGAGCTAACAGCAGGCATAAGCCTGCGTATCACCCTCGTTCATCGTGAACTTTATCTTCTTGTAAAACTCTACTTTATTGTGGAATTCCACTAGAATCAAAGCCAATTCAATGATTCTCATTTGTGAACTAGTAGTCTCTTGACGATTTGTTTCTGTTTTTTGAAGAGTTCCGGTGACAGGGGTACAAAAAGGGAGCTTTTATCGGCCACTTACGTAGTTGGGGAATCACCTGCCATGGGCTCTGTATCCCACCACTAGTCAAGGCATAGGCTTGATGAAGACCATGGCTTCTCTACAGGGCTACTTGTGGGCAACCCTGATCGCCAGCTCTCAAAGCACAACTTTTTTGGGGAGGCACAGAAGAGTGGCTGAATGAACCCCAACTACGTTAGCGCTCAGAATTTCGCAGGTCACAATGTTTCCTTCCGGTTTTCAAAGAATTTTGAGTGCAGGTGTAGCGGGACGGGGGTTGGTACCAAATGGTATGCAGCGAAGCTTGCCCAGTTCACGCAGTGAGGACCTATGAAATCCTGGGCGCTAACCTAGTTGGGGTTTTAAGCATTTGCCAGGGCCTCAGTACCTCTTCCTCTAATCAAGGCTTAGGCCTGGTGAGAACTGTGTCTTCTCTACGGGGCTATTTCTCGGCAACTCTGGTCGTCAGCAATCAAAGCATATCTTTTTTGGGTAAGAGATACCGAGACGTGGCCAGCTGTGCACGTTGTACGTTAGAGAACCCCAGCGAAGGGGGGTCGTATTTGGTCACTGCAAAGAGTTTCCTGTTATTGACAGTTGGTGAATTTTTCGATTTTGTTCTGCTTCAAGCGCCTTATGTATGCGCCCCTCACCCCGCTCGTCTCAGATTTTTGTGGAAAAGGTTAGGGAAATCAGGAGTTTTCGGGAGTGTACTAGGATGCTAGCTGGGATGAGGATAGGGAAGAAGGTCGTATCGCAGGAAGGAATTTCGAGAAGGGTTGCGTTTTGCAAAAATCTTGCCCTTGTGGTGAAGTGGATTGACTTCCTCCCTTTAACTTGCACCCTCCTGGGAAATCCTGCAGCTGAAGTGGCTCACTTTTGCCTTTTTGTAACAAAAGGAACTAGCAAATCAACTAAACACATCCTCCATCTGAGCCGAACAACGCCGAATTTCGAGGGCAGTTTGTGTATTTATGTGTGTGTATGTATGTATGTATGTATATTGTATGTGTGTGGTGTGTGTGTATGGTTTCTTCTGCTCTCCCCGTTGGTTTCCCGCTCCCCGTAGGCTCTTTACAAGACATTCGAAAAAAAGTACGGGATAAAATAGGGTTGCTGCTGCGAGAGTTATCCAGTAGAAAACTTACCAAAGCTCCATTCAAAGTAAGCTAACCTGCAGGATCGGAGAAGGAAAAGAACAGATTCTTACTGATTTTTCCTCCAACGACTTCCTTTTCTCAATTTCATTTCTTTGCAGTAAGCTCAGAAGCTGAGCTGAACTTGCCCTTTCAGTTCGCAGCAATGTTTTCAGTGCCCTGGAGAAGATAACCTTTACGGTTTCATCTACGGGCGCTGGCGAAATCCTCGTGACGCGTGGGCCCTGTCTGCGCTGCGCCCACGCGTCAGAATGGAAATGTCTATTGCGAAATGCAATATTATATCATATTCGTATGGAAAGAGCACGTATGGGCTCGAAATGTCACGGACAACTGATGGGAAAGTATCGAAGGACTGTCGCTCTTGGATAGGGCTTTATTGGTGGCTTGTTTTCTGATAATTTACCAGTTATTAAGAATGAAAGCTTCTCATATTGTTAGTATTGCTGTTTCGATGGGACGGCATTTAGAGGAGTCGTCTGCAAAAGTGGGACTAAGGCCATCCACGTAGAAGAACCACCCCTTTGATAGGTTCACCAACACCGGAGCTCTCCCTCGGTGAGGTTCAGTAAAATTCCCCGTTTTCGTTGCCTATCGCCTATTCTCTTCCTACTACTTGTTTGCATGCGTTTTTTCTACTCCCTTCTTTCCTTCTGCCGTTTTCAACCGAGACTTCTAATTGCGGAATTGATTCATTGAATTCTTAATTAGAATTGCTATATTTTATTCGTTCCAGAGGAAATGAACCCTACCGATTCGTCTCGATTGACTCAGTAAAAAACAAAGGAAAGGATACGATCCTGAAAAATAGCAGAGTCGATGAGGTTGGTACTTCTAATTTTTGAAGCCATGCACTTACAGTAGGAAGTATCACCCTATATATACCACTTTCACTTTAAATTCATTTCAAAGCAAATTCACCACTTTTCAAAGCAAATTCACCACTTTTCAAACCAAATTCACCACTCTTTTTAGACCGGGCAGTTCACCAACCAGATCACGCCAGACACCCTGCCTCGACGGTCACGCCTACTTGTCAGCGCGGACATAGATTTTCAACACATGGCCGACTCCGCCCAGTCTTTAAAGGGTTTGTTGCGAACTTCGAAATTCATAACTTTCAACTTTTTAATTTCACATCCACTCTTTGCGCAACGAAGATATCGTAACCGCGCATTCTGCTCCGGCAATTCAGGCTCCGCCCCTTGGCCACGCCCACTTGCTTTTTGCGGATTTGATATTTTTTCAAAATTTTTGCGTTTTTGCACTGCCCTCCGAAGCCCCGCCCACTGAGAGCGGAGCCTCTCTCAGTGGGCGGAGCTTCGGAGGGCAGTGCAAAAACGCAAAATTTTTCAAAAATGGTGCAGATCGGCAGTATAGAGCCTTGGCTTGCATGCTAGGGTCTCGTCCGTCACTCGGAACAAACTTTGCCTGATTAATTTGTTCCGAGTGACGGACGAGACCCTAGCATGCAAGCCAAGGCTCTATACTGCCGATCTGCACCATTTTTGAAAAGTGGGCGGGCTTCTTCAAAAGTGGGTGGAGCCTCTATCAGTGGGCGGGGCTTGGGAGGGCAGTCCAAATGCAAAATTTTGAAAAAATATCAAATTCCGCAAAAAGCAAGTGGGCGTGGCCAAGGGGCGGAGCCTGAATTGCCGGAGCATGAATGCGCGGTTACGAGTATCTTCGTTGCGCAAAGAGTGGATGTGAAATTAAAAAGTTGAAAAGTTATGAAATTTCGAAGTTCGCAACAAACCCTTTAAAGACTGGGCGGAGTCGGCCATGTGTTGAAAATCTGTCCGCGCTGACAAGTAGGCGTGACCGTCGAGGCAGGGTTCGCAGTGGTGTCTGGCGTGATCTGGTGGGTGAACTGCCCGGTCTAAAAAGAGTGGTGAATTTGGTTTGAAAAGTGGTGAATTTGCTTTGAAAAGTGGTGAATTTGCTTTGAAAAGTGGTGAATTTGCTTTGAAAAGTGGTGAATTTAAAGTGAAAATGGTATAGATATATATAATGCGCTTCGTCTGTTTGTAAGTTTGGTCCGGAAATTCGGTTCGACCTGAAGAACGACTTGGAGAGGTCGGGTCATGGGGATGGGTAGGGCATGGGACAAGAAATAAGCCCGCCCACAGTGGGCGGGGCACTCGCCGAAGGTTTAGGGTTCCGC
>MU912913.1:0-25486 GCA_036418165.1 Cooperia oncophora
TCTTCGATCATCTTCGATTCTGAGCAAGAGCACTTCGTTCTATCGTCCAACTTTTCTATTTGTTCATTTCGTTGTTGCTTATTTAGGTCCTTTCTCCTATCTTGTAGCCGTACCCTCAACTGACTTCACCATTTAGCTAATGGTGCGGCATGTATTTTATGTACTTATCAAACGGATAGACAATACTTGTACAAATTTCCTGTCAAATGAGGTAGCAGTCAACAACACCTATTTGGTTCCTTTATTATTGCATTATTGTTTTTTTATGGGTCTTTTCCATATTTTAGTAGGTCTTAGGCGTTTTCTTGCCAAATGATAGCTGGATTCGTATTAGAAGCAAAGTTTTGACCAGAATTTCGAGAACCATCGGCGAAGGGCAAATAGTGCCAGTGATTCCTTCCACTACTTCCGTGACCTTTAAATCCAACGAGAATGTGGCGGTTGAAGGAAGAATACTCGCTTCTGGGGAATGTCCTATATGAAGGATATCCATGAAAAAACAAAAAAGAGAGAATAGAAGGAACTGAACGGTAGACATTTTTGATCTCCACAGTATATATAAGAGCACATTTCGCAGGCAAGAAGGGAGTTACGAAATAATTTGCACAATGAAACACATTCAGCTTATAAATAGAGACGTCAAAACAGCAGTTAAGATAAGTGCACATTTCATGTGCGAACTTAGCAGAATGCAGCTCATAGGGATTGACATATTAGTGGGCGGAGGTACGGAAAGCTCAGTAAAGGACAGATCATGCTGGTTTGAATATTTTATGAATTTGAGTTGAAAGATTAGAATCGAAGACGTTCTCCCACAAGACAACGGAAGGTTGAGAGGAGGTTCAGACATCAGTGCACAGTAATCTGCTGACATCTTAGCGCATATACGCCTTGGAGCACTTTGAGAACTTGATAAATGGCAGAAGCTCGAAGTGCCACACGAACTGAATAAGCACGAGCGGGAGCATAAGCAGTGATCCGTCCCTATTACACCTGCGCAACAAAAAAAAACGATTTCTTCAGGAAAGTCCGACTACAACGAGAAGTGAATGCCTCAGAACTGGCAACTCGTAGTTGTGCCGCAGAAACCTAGCACAATCTGCCCAAACGGATGATCCACCTGAAGTCTGCCACGCGCACCTATGAAAGACAGGGCACATCATTGTAGGATTTTTAAGCTCAATCCGGTGGCGCACCCGCCTTTTTTGGGGGGTTATGACAACCCTCCCCACAACCAGGCCCGCTCCCTCATCGAAAAGAGATCGAGCCTTCGAGGGAGAGGGGTAAAATAGCTCATGTGAAAAAGGAAAAGCCGCGAGACAATGCGACCCCCCACCAATTTTCAGATTTCCTCCTACTGCCTACCACTTTTTCCAGAATTCCCCGAAACTTTCTTATCTCCCAAAATTATGGCTGATTGAGAGGGGGGGGGTATATAGTACGCATGAAACAGGAAAATCACGAGAAGTCAACCAACCCAAACCAAAATAAATCTTTCCCAGCCCAAGTACGCTCCCCCCCCTCTCTGTTGGGGATTCCCCAAGACCGATGTGCCCTGATGATCCTTGATGTGATTTATTCGCTACAGCCACTTTACGGGTGAAGCACGGCAGCGGAGTACAGCCGGGGGATTGTCAATAGATCAGAGGTTTTAGCGTCTGCATCCTGCATGGATCAGCTTAACTCCTCCACCCTCAACATCTATAGGAAGTTGCACGGGTGCTGCAACTTCCTATAGAGACAGGTAGCTCATCGATCAGGGCCCGCGTGAGAAGCTACGTTCCAGAATTCCTCATCTGTCGATTTGCAAAAATTCGTGTCACCGAAGCAGGTTCTGCTGTTTTCTACTTGGGATAACTTCTAGATTGTAGTATTTTACTTTGACAAGATGCTCGCTATCTCTGGCTTCATCAAATCTGGTAGTTTCTTGGACAGTTGGTGCTCGAGCTCTTGACTTGTTTAACAATTTATTGGCAAGCTTTCGGCATATAATGCCTTCGTCAGGCCTTAAATTACAATTTCAAACATATGAAAACTACAGCGAAAACACATAACAACCGTTCACAATACACAGGCGGTTGAGGAGGGAAACGGACCTATCGGCGGGGTGGCAAGGGCAGTAAATGACCGCGCTATGACATTGAGACAAATGGGTGGTCGATGATTATGCGATGAGTCTCAGGAGGTCACGTAGCTCCTCTTTTGCATTTATCTCTGGCTTCAGGCGACGTATCTCCCGCGCTTCCATTATTTTCCTCTGGAGCGGCCGTACCATATGTCGATGCAGTACACTCACATCGAAAGATGGAGCGTTCTCATTTGCGTGTTAGCTACGGTGCTGAGAAAACTACTTCGTGGATAAGCTGCGGGGTTGTTCAACGCTCTCCTATGCTCGTCCAGACGATTTCTCAAAGGTCGTGCTGTCTCCCCCACATAAGTTTCTCCACATCCTCTGCATTGAATCAGGTAAACAGTGCCTTGAAGTTCACAAATCTTTTCGGATGTACAGTATCGACAAGATTCTTCGTGGCACCGATTTTCATAAATCCTCGAAGATGTGAGGAGGGTTTTCAGGGTTGGGGACGGAAGACGAGACGAATGGGAAGTTGGGAGTTCTTCACGACGCGGTTCACCTGACGTGCCATTTTATCGTTAACATAAAGGCATCATTAAGGTTATTCCATCAGGTGAAGTGTGTGGGCACCAGGTCCTGAAAGGCACTTCAAAATATCCGTTGCTTTCAAGGATGTTTTGGACCTTCGCGTCCACATCTGAGTCCCTACGCGTCCCAAGCTTCTCCTTCGTTCTGACCAAGTTACGCACGACGTTTGCCTTCATATAAATTGGGTGCGCGCTTCTGGAATGTAATAGTATATTCGACGAGGCATTTTTCTTGAACCACAGGTGTTCCTTTCGACCTTCACGTATCCGAACTTTCGTATTAAGAAACGGCAAAAAGCCGTCACTCCCTGGATCTTCTCTGGTGAAGGTTATATTCCTATCGTGTGAGTTCAGTCTCTCCAAGGTTTCCACAAGATCCTCTTCCGTTCTTCCAATAACGAACACGTCATCAATGTAACGCTTGTAAAACAAGATTCCACTTGACAATGTGACTCTCAATGTGCGTCCAAGGAAGAATCACTGGCTAGCACAGTGAGCTATGCTGATTACCCATGGCGTTAGGCCGCTGTTTTGCTGTCACACACCTCGTCACTCCTCGAAGCAGAAACATTACATTCCACGCCGCAACTTCGATGAGTCTCCTTTAGTTTTCGTTTGCGGAGAATCCCATTGTAGAAACGTGATCTTGGTGTTCTTCAAGAAGGGATAAGACAGCTTGCACTGCATCCGCATTATTAACGTTCGTATATAAGGCAACTACATCGAAGCTTGCGTAGAAGGCTGTCGTCTGGATTGGACACTGGTGAAGAGATGAGATGAATTCATCAACGTTGACAATGTGTGCTCCCACGTATTGCAACAGTGGTGAAAGAAGTTGTACCAGAAGCCAACTTAGTCTGTCCGCTGGACCACCACATGATGCAATAATTGGTCTCGTTTTGATTGCGCTCAACGGAGCAGCGATTCTGCTTTCCAGTTAGACCTGGTCAGGTTTATGCTCTTCACCACAGATTATAGAGCGTGGGCACTGTCGGGACCGAACCATGCAACCGCTTTGCCATTTCCGAACTTGTACGCCCTTTCACTGTTGACATGATAACGTTCTTCACTCGTCTGCAGATTGCCTCGAATGCTGACAAGGTGCTCTCTTCATAAACAGTTCTATCTGAGAGCACTTGGGTGGTGAGGGCCTTATCCATCGTTTGAGGCTATTACACAAGATGACCAACATATTATCTACGTGTACCTCAATGTTCTTCTTGCTTCAGTAATTTCTTCCACTCCTCTTCGTTCGGCTAGCGCGGGAGATACGTCGCCTGAAGCCAGAGATAAATGCAAAAGAGGAGCTACGTGACCTCCTGAGACTCATCGCATAATCATCGACCACCCATTTGTCTCAATGTCATAGCGCGGTCATTTACTGCCCTTGTCACCCCGCCGATAGGTCCGTCCCCCTCAACGCGCTGGTATGTGTAAAAGTTTTAGTGTTTGTTCGCTGTAGTTTTCATATGTTTGAAATTGTAATTTAAGGCCTGACGAAGGCATTATATGCCGAAAGCTTGCCAATAAATTGTTAAACAAGTCAAAGCAGCTTCGAGCACACTGGTCCAAAAACAACATATTTTCATCTTTTTTGGAAAGCTACACCAGGGTACTATACCTGTTTAAAGATCGAGATGAGGAGACATGCACTAATTTAAGCAACGGTCGTACTGGGTGGAGAGCATTCTTGATAATGAACTTGAAAAAATAATGAATGATCCGTACTTTGAAAATGTTGTTTCCACGCGGAATTGTTGCAGTTCCACATCTTTGGTTAAACAGATCGAACTGGCATAGAGTGTGATCTGGCGGTGTAACATAGGTGTTGCCTTTGCATTCGCTAGAATCAAGCGTCTTCATAAGTTAGGAACAAACATCTTCTCCATTGTTATGCAACGCAGATTCAAGAATGTATTACTCTTCTGGCCTGCAAGAAACTGATGCACCATCAATGATGGTTCATAGCTCGTTATAGGTCGTACGCGTACACATCCACATTACCACGACAATCTGCTTGTTGCTTTGTTTGGTTTTAAACACAGAAAGCGTAACGGACACGTCGTAGGTCCCAGCGAGGGGAGTGGGGAAAAAGGTGCATGGAGAAAGGGTGAGGGGTCGTGTTCTCCTCTAAAGAAACGTTATTAGGGAAAAAGTCTCCCGATGACGTTTCTCTGCTCCTACTGTTTCATGTGCGCTATGTACCTCCCCTCTCTCTCTCTGCGGCAGTTTGTTTTCAAAGAGACGCAACAATGGTAGGCAGTTGCGGAAATCTAGTGGTAGGTGGAGGGAGGGTGAGAAAAGAGGTCATAGCTGATGAAAAAGTTTGACAGGGTGGGGTCATATTTCGCAAATTTTCTCCCCAAAGGTGGGA
This sequence comes from Cooperia oncophora, assembly GCA_036418165.1. Taxonomy (NCBI): domain Eukaryota; kingdom Metazoa; phylum Nematoda; class Chromadorea; order Rhabditida; family Trichostrongylidae; genus Cooperia; species Cooperia oncophora. Next base: position 5,036 of record MU912913.1, read on the forward strand.
CGTGTCCTGAAACGAAAGCAGAGGCACTGAGTAAGTAGCGAGAGAGAGTCTAAACCAGAGAAGCGGATAAAAAGAATGGAATTGGGTTCTTACTTACAGTTTCCACAAACATACACCTGAGTTCAGTAAACGATCAGTTGGGGAAAAACACGGCGATTCTAGCGCAAACGTGAAAAAAAAATCCAGAAGCAGCAAACTTCAGACACCAAAAAATGCTCTAAACGACAACAGAGGCGCAGTAATAGCCGGCCAAATTATTACTGGAAGTTGGTGTTTATACGATCATGCAGCAAGGGGAAGGTAAGAAGAAGAATGTTACTAGAATTCAAATGAAGTGTAAAGGGTACCAAAAATCACGAAAAAATGTGGACTGAGTTTCATCCTTCTTTCATTCTACTAAAATGAAAGGGAAGTTACGTAAAAACCTGGAGAAAGGAATCACAAGCTCAAAACCAGAATATTAAAGAGTGAAAACGGTAGTTGGTTTCAACCACGGCTACCTGTCATATACAGATTCTTTTGTCAATAGATTTACCATGCATCTCGCAGCGACGCCTTCCTCCCCCATCCACAGTGCGATCGACTACAAACCTTTCTTCCCAAGTCAGCTACTCCACTCGTCAGTCGACCCTCAGCTAACTCTTCTCTGTTGTCCAGCGACGAAACTTGCCAGCAGCACGATTCTACCACTCATCGTTATTGTATTCGAATGAGAACGACCTCGATTCTCCCTTGCACGACACTCGCTGCTAGAGCAAGTGCCCTTGGAACAAATATTCTGTGACTACTCTAGTGTCCGCTTATTCGACGAGGAGATATCCATCTGCTCAAGTTCCGAAAGTGTTCCCATTCTAAAGGATCGCAGATGCCTGCGACGGAACTATAGACTGCGTTGAAGCCTTTACTGACAAGTGTTTCATGTTATATCAGTTGCCTGAAACTGATGAAATTGCTTACCCCAATCCTGTTCACATATAAGTAAAGGTTCCGCCTTGAAGTCTTAACGGATCGTTTTGTTGTTTAGCATTCAAGTGGGCGGACCTTATCCAAGTGTACAGTGGAAGACGGGATGTAAGGACGCTCGATCCTTAGTTTAGAACTCGCGACGCGAGGGAGCTGGAGCAAGGGCGAAGGGAGATTGTGAACCATCATTCAACATGGCGCCCTGACAAACTCCCTGTCCTGCTGCTGGTGCTTTCCTGCTCGCAGAGCCATTCCGGTTGCAACAGCGTCACTGCTGCCTTCAGTGCTGCACTCTGCAAATACGACCCACTTGCTGATCCTTCCGAAAAGAGCACATTACGTAATTCTAGAATCGCGTGAGTTCCCTCCCAGCGTAGCCAGTTGAATTGATGATATTCTCACGCTGTCAGTTGAATCCATTTTGATCGCTCAACCATTAGGGTGTCTTCGAAGAAATCTCGAGCTTGTGCCATCAGTTTCTTCAGTATCTTTTTCTTGTCATCATCCAGACTGAAAAATACATGTGGCATCACTTTCTTCATTACTGTCACCTGATCAAATTGTTTTTCCACGCAAGGTCAGAAATAGATATGGTAAAAACTGCTCTTCGTCACTTATGATTAACTAGCTGTTACTCGCACAAACCAGTGTGTGCAATTACAGTTACGAATCTCTAACGACATGACGATAGGGCGGTATGCCGGGGCTATGAGTTGCGAAGAGGCATCGCAGTAAGCTCTTCCACTGCCTGGGGAACTTCCAAGCTTGAACAGTCACTGGATGGGAAGGCCGCTTTGCGCAGAGCTACACTCCACTCCTTATTCGCACGCCCTATCGTCTGGTATAGATGGACTGTAATCCTTGTGAACTCTTATCTCTTATCCCACGTTCAGAGATGAATCGTACGCTCACCTTTGCGGATCTATCCTCGCCATGTGTGAGGTGAATGGGTCCGCAGTTGTACTGACGGCTACTTTCTCGATTCAGAAAAAAAAGAGAACGAAGCTACAGGGAAATGTCGGCCTTGGCTTCTCTGCACTCACCCGCCGACAAAACCTGCGGGCGCGGAACACTGCAAGGTGATGCTACGTATAACTATAGCCGATGTAAGTCTACGTATAACTATAGTCGAAGCAAGGGCTGCACCTTGAGGATAGCGGAGTGGAGTAGGGGTGGCAGGGTATCGCAATCCTCCAGGCCTCGTCCCGGTAAAAATTTGAACGGGGAAAGTGACACGCTTCTGCCACTGTGAACCCATCCAGCTGAAGTGGACCGCGTCCAGAGAGTGCGAAAAAATGAACGTGACGGTGTTATCTCTTTGATTCCACGTGGTGCAGAATCGGTGCCTCTAGATAGTTTTTGTGGCGGTTTACGGTCACCCCTTTGCCTTAGCCACTCTCTAGATGCAAACACTAGGCTCAAGCTGAGAGACATATCTGGACACGCATTCGTACATGCGAATTAGCATCAAAACCTGAAATGATGACAGTCACTAAAAGCTCACCTATTAAGCCAACCCTGGCGTCAAAAAAGCAAGCATCTTCTGATCCCGTATAGAGCAAAAATTACGAGCTCCTTTTTCCGTTCTGGCTGCGCCGATTTTCTCTTCCCGAGATGTACTCATGACTATCCTCAGGTGGTCCAACGAGACCATATGTTTCGCGTGGAGGACGGACCGACTGGAATTATAATTCTTGATGGTTATGCCAGTCAACCTCTCACAAACGATCTCAAGAGAGCGCTGTCCGGTCAGACTGACGGAGAAATACTTTCCGCTTTCGCTAGATCCTTTTGTTAGTTCATGTCGTTTGACAAAATCAGAAGAGTATACAATTCTTTCTCGTGATTTCTTGCAAAATAAACTGTAAGCTCTTGCAGAGCAGTAAAATGGTACAAGTGAATTACCTGGCTACACTAGTTTACCGCTCTTACCAGGATGATCCGTCCAGGCTTCGCAAGCTATCTTTTGATACTCACCAAGCAGCTTTGCGGCGAGAGTAACCACTCTGAGAGCCGAAGCTTGCTTGGATAGCGGGTTAATTTTTGTATCATTTGACAATTTGAAGTTTACTTTGAAAGATTGAAGAGTTTGAAAGTTCTCTTCCTATTCGAATCCAGTATGGATCACTATGTGCGATTTCAGGATCATTAGTGGAAGGACTGGGGTATCAGTTCGAGATACTCTCTTCAGCGCACTGGAAGCTGCTCAGCGCACTAGAGTGTTCTGCCGGAGATGCTCTCATTTGTGACAGCTGTGTTTCTGCTGTCAAGCCATTGACTGTCCCTCACACACATTTCATTTTGAAAGGAATCGTAAAACTTCACTCTCTAGAATCTTGATGAGGGAAGGTTCAGTACAATTCTTTTAAGATCGGTGGAGAACAGGAATCCCAAATGTAATATCAACAGAAGAAGGTAGTTACGCCACCTACACTCTATCTCCCGGAGAAATGAAATACTGTCTGTGAGTCTCGCTTGGGGTTTCGGATGTAGGCAGTTGTCGGCTAGCGCGGAGAAAGTCAGAACTGCAACGACATTCTCCTGCGTCGTGCGTCGCTGTCTGCGTCCGTGACTGAGATCTCCACCGTCTAGAGCAGCTATGCTCGCAACTACGTTGTGAGCAGGACCTTACTTTGCCGTTGAGGTTTGCTTTCGGTGAAGCCGCTGAAGCCGAGTATTGCTTCAAGCAATCCTATTCTTTAGATTCGCTTGTTTGTGATTCACTAAGTTTCGATTGTTCTGACTTTCCTTCTTTCGCAACGGATATCTGTCAATTTTGTTTTTTCTTCCTTCACTATCTCTTTACTCATTCCCGTTTTGTTATTATACAGTTAGTAACAAAAGAATGTGGACACCTCAAAATTTAGTTCTAAAATGCAACCAAAAAAAACTTTCTCAATCTAGAACCTTTGTGGACACCTCAAAATTTAGTTCTGAAATGCAACCAAAAAAACTCTCTCGAACTAGAACCTTCCTCAATATATTCCTCGTAGCCGATTACCCTATAATTGGGCACTCGAGTGATAACTAAGCTTCACTTTCATGAAATATTTTTGAATAGAATTTCCTTGCTTGTACCAAAAGTACACTGCGTCCCAAAAGTATACTTCCACCCATAAATCTCACAATATCCCTCCCTACACGACGTTTTCAAAAAAAGCCTCTAGGTATAAAATGTGGTAATTACCAGTACCAATTTTGCCAACTCCGAGAACTGACTTTCCAGAGCAACTTCAACTTTCTTTATTTTTTGAAAATTTCTCACTCTGACAATGTCCCACAAGTATACTTCCACTAAACGAATCGATTCAGAAAACAACAAGTGTACAACAAATTTAATAAATCGTCATTTCAATAATCTATTGCAGCCCCATTCTTTCGAATAAGTTCGAAAATGCGGTTGTCCATGCTCGAATAGAGGTGGTCTATAAGTGTTTTGTCGACATGGTGCCATGCATCAATGATAGCCTCCTTGAGCGAACGGACATTTTCGAATCGCGCATTGTGCGCGTATATCCTGCGTACCATGAAGCCCCAAACATTCTCGATAGGGTTTAGGTCTGGGCTATTCGCTGGCCAGGGCAAAAGAGTGATTTGATGACGGCTGAACCACGCTCGAGTGCTCCGGCTGACATGGATTGCATTGTCTTGCCATGCCGTATCCTTCGCCAGAAAGGTAACAGACCTCGTCGCATTACCTCTACGTAGTCGGAAGAGTTCATTTTCTTCGATACGAAGCACAGCTTCAAACGTCCCGTTGATGCGATCGCAGCCCAGACCATGACACCACCCCCTCTGAAGTTCCGCCTCGACGCTTCTTTCAGGATACGACGTTTATCTCGTTCAGACAGCAAAGGAGGACGCCCAGAACTCTTCCTGATTCCATATCCTGCGGGATCCCTGACAAAATGATTGATAACATAATGACTGCGGCCCAACTCTCTTGCGATTTGACGGTTCGACAGTCCTTGAGCCTTCTTTGCGATAATCTGCCCCTTTTCGAAGTCAGACAGTGAAAGCCCTCTCGCCATAACCTGGAAAAGGTCAAAGGTAGTGATGATGAGAAAGTTTACCCGAAAAAATGAGACGCAATGGGAAAATATGCGGTGGAAGTATACTTGTGGGACATTGTCAGAGTGAGAAATTTTCAAAAAATAAAGAAAGTTGAAGTTGCTCTGGAAAGTCAGTTCTCGGAGTTGGCATGCAAATTGGTACTGGTAATTACCACATTTTATACCTAGAGGCTTTTTTGAAAACGTCGTGTAGGGAGGGATATTGTGAGATTTATGGGTGGAAGTATACTTTTGGGACGCAGTGTATGTGGACACCTGAGAAAATCCAAAGTTTGGCTCCAAATCTGCGATCCATTTTTATCGTCTCTACTCCCCATTAACCTGTACTCATGCCTCGTCGTGGTAGAACTCTCTCCGAAGAAGAACAAGCTCAGATTCGAGCTCTCAGTGCTGCTGGACACTCGAATAGAGAAATTGCAAGACAGCTCGGACGTTCGGCGACGTGCGTTGGTAAATACCTCCAGAATCCTGATGGCTACCATTCAGCACATATTTCGGGGCGTCCACGATCTTTGTCCGCAAAAGACATCAGAAGAATAGCGCGTACTGCCTCGAATTCCCCCTTTTCTGTGAGACAGATCCATGCTGCAATGAATCTACCGGTCTCAAAAATGACGATATGGCGCTATATTCGATCAAATGAGCACATCACCAGAGAGACCATGAAGAAAGCTCCTCGTTTGACTGCCCAACACCAGCTGGCGAGACTGAACTTTGCGCGTGCAAACATGGCGACGTCGTGGGACAAGGTGCAGTTTTTTGAGAAAAAAATCAAAGTCGACAGTTCTGATGGAAATCGGCATTACTGGAGAGACCCTTCGTCGCGATCCGTTGGTGTTCTCGAGGCGAAATTTCGGAGGCGGCTTTGGTTATATGGGGTGGTTTTGGAAGCAGCGGAAAGTTGGAGCTTGCCTTCCCATCGTGCCGTATGAACAGTCAGGAATACCAAGGAGTGCTTGAGTCTAACCTCTTGCCTTTTCTGAGTGGGCCACGACGCAGGACACATGTGCTGCAGCAGGACAACGCCGCCGTGCATGTTTCAAATTCTACTAGAAAATGGCTCCAACGCAATGGTATCAAAGTGATGGATTGGCCGGCGTGTTCTCCTGACTGCAATCCAATCGAAAACCTGTGGGGATCATGGTTCGACGAATCTACATGAACAGTCGGCAGTACAACAGCGTGCGAGACCTCAAAGGAGGCGGTAGTCGCTGCATGGGAGGAAATCGACGAAGATACCATCACAAATCTTGTCCACAGCATGCCAGAAAAATGTTCGAAGTAATAGTGAACGCTGGAGGAAATACCAACTTCTAATTTTCATGATACTTTTGTTTTTTGTTAAGTGTCCACATACTTTTGTTATTAAGAAACTTTTTCAAAACAAAAAATTGTACAGTAGTTCACAAAGTGCTCAGAAGTAGTGTATTCCTATGTTTTCGCTTATGAGGAATTCAACAGTAAAAGGTCTCATATCGCAAAATCCGAAAGGCAAATTCGCAGAACTAAAATTTGAGGCGCCCACATACCTTCTTAACTATCTACTACGCAGGCAAGTGAGAGCCAACAGGTTAATGCTAAGAGCGCTTATATTACAAATGAGCGTCTGGTCGGATACATATCGCCATTCCGTGTCCCGAATATTAAGAGGGCGATGCCGCGTGCATCATTTAACGCATTGGAGACAATATGAGCTATTATTAGCTCACACAAACTTGTTCGCTGCGGACGCTAGGTCGTGTCAAGACAGAGCAGTCGGGCCTGGTGCAGGGCCAACACGTTCTCCTCCAGTTGTTGGGTTTCACCAGCCAGCAAAATCGGGGTCAACTATCTGTGGATTTCTCCGCAATTTGGTTCAGTCGTCTTCGGTGCAAACCCTCTCTGCCTTCATAGACAGAATTCTGCAAACCAGCAGCTACGAAGGAGCTGCCACATTAGTTTGTATGTGTGTGGAAGAGTTTTGGAAATTGACGATGCTATTCGCTTCTCATACTATTTGGCCACCCGGTATCCAAATCTTGCCATTTGCCCGACTTCTACGTGCCTCTCCTCCCCTGCTCGAGGCCGGATAAAGATTCGTTCGTGGTTTCTCAAGCAGCGCTCGTCCAATTGATCAGCTGCTGCGCCGTTTTGACGCGTGCTCCCCTCGAGGAACAAATGCCATCTGAAATTTACTAAGACGACGTCCAAGGTTCAATGATGAATTCCTATTGAAGCTCCTACTCCTACAAACGATCCTAGTGACGTTCCAGAATTGTTCTGTTGAAGTATTCCGTGCTTGCACCCAGATCGGAATTTTGTTCTCCATTTCCTGCACCTGACTTTGCACTAAACCTTCAAGGGCCGCTTGATTTTTTGGTCAGCAAACGCAAATGCTTTCTATTTAGCGAAGAACGCCTAGGCATATCAACGGTTGATATCCAACATGAAGGGGGAATCTTATCACACAGATGGTGGAAGCCTCACTGATTCACCAATTTTCCTAGCGAGCGGTTAGTTCTGCAGATGGAATCAATTGTATCAGCTGTACTCCTGTTGACCATCGAACGCCAGTAACGTCTCCATTGTCCCTGCAACGTGCAAGAGTTGCCCAATGGGCTCTCTCTCTGCTCGAGGGACACGATGAACTTCATACCATTCGTTCAGAGCTTCCAGGAACACTATCGCGTAGGCGGTCATCCAGGTGTTCGCTTGACATCCCGTGGAATCCAGTCGGTAGATCGCTCTGGTCCAGCGGTCGTCTTCAAACGCATGACGTGCCCGGCCCACCTGATCTTCGAAACCTTGACTAAATGCGGCGGCGTCTCTGATCTTCGATCGTTGGCGGAGTGCGGAGCTCCGGATTCCCTCTCTCACTTGCGTGTAGCGGGAAACTCCGAGCATCGCCCTTTCGATGGCGCGTTGAATAACGCCAACCGCATGCTCATCCTGCTTTCGTAGAGTCCAAGTCTCTGAGGCGTACGTCAAGGCAGGAAGGACCGCGGAATCGAAGAGGTGGGCACGGAGCTTGGTGTTCTTCGTCTTCTTCGCTACTCCCTGAAAGTCCCCCAAGCCACTCGCTTTCCCCTGCTCACCTCTTGTGCAGCCTTCATCATATTGATTTCCCGACCAACGTACACATAGCTGGAGCTTTCGGTGATGTTTGTTCCGTTGAGCGAGAATGGGTTATCTTAAAAATCCGTTCCGCATGAACATCGTCTCCGTAAGATTCAGCTCAAACCATTTTCCCACGCGCACAGTCGAAATCAGCCAGCATTCGCTCCGCTTGCTCGATGTTTGTTATCAAAACGATGTCGTCAGCAAAGCGGAGATGGTGTAGTTGCCGACCGTCGATCTTCACTCCCATGTCTTCCCAATCGTTCACGCATGACGTTTTCGAGAGAGGCACTGGTCTCTTCGTCGATGATGATTTCCTTGTAGAATGGTGTATACAGGTCGTGAAGTTGCTGTAGAGCTCACGAAGAATCCTGATGTACTGAGTAGGAATACCCTGGTTGCCCAGGGCTTCGATAACCGCTTCTGTCTCAACGGAGTCGAAGGCTTTCTTCAAGTCGATGGAACGTGAGAAATAAGGGCACATTGTACTCTAAATACTTTAGAGGCATGGTCCGTGATAAAAAGCGGTAGGTGATTTTGCAGAAATGTGGAAGAAAATTCGCCAAGTGAACCATCTATGAAGAGAAAATGCCAAAGGGAACGTTGGAAACGCATTCGTCAGGCCTCCTCTAGTCCCAAACAACTGTAGAGGCAAAGGCAGAAGGAAAACATCCCATAGGCTGATTCCCAGTAACGAACCCTGTGACTCTACAAGAGACATTGAATGCATCCACTCCATGATACTTGCCCGGGAGCATTACTTTTGGCTGGAAGGCCGACTTTGGAGGCGGAGTCTGGAGGGGAGTCACTGGAAAAAGGGATGTACCACTGAAGCAACTTTGCGCCTTAATCCCTTTACCGTACAACTTTCCGCCGCGAAACTGGCACAGGGTTGTCCACTCCGGACCGCACTACCTTCCCACATAACCTCTTGCATTTTCATAGGTCATCGCGGAGCGCTCCTCTAATGAGCTTCGCAACCGTGTGGATGCGAAGCTCGTGCTAAGCCCTCTTCGAACCCCACTTGCTCGCATGGCTGTCCTTCGTCTAGTGTTCTGCCAATCCTGTTCAGGATGACTCGTGTGAAGAGTTTGTAGACTACAGACAGCAGGCAGATTGGGCGATAATTGCCAATGTCGTACAGGTCTCCCTTCTTGCGTAGAACACAGCATTGCTGGTTTTCCACGAGGGGAGTACCTTGCATTCCGACAGGTAGAAGAGTGGAGCCAAAGTTTCAACAAGAACTGGGGGAAGTTCCTTGAGATGCCCGGGTCTGATCTGACGCCATACGATTCTTCACCGACGAGATGGCGTGTCGGACTTCGGAAGGGAGAACTGCAGAGACGCATCCATCCTGCTCCAAGCGGTATGGTTGCAGGTGGACGTGGCTGTCAAAGAGATCCGAGTAGAAGTCGTGGATGACCTTCTCCATTGCCCTTCTGGATGCGGTGATTGTTCCATCCGGACGTCGGAGGCCGGTCATCTTGGTCTTGCAGTTGGCGAAGTCGCGGCGGTGTTGCGGATGCTCTTCCCCGCCTCTGCGGCTTCCACCAGTACTGCTTCTCTTCTCTCCTTAAGGTCTTGCTTCTCTGCATAGCTTCGAAAACTGAGACGTCAACTGGTGATTGCCTGCGGCTCGTGTTGCACCACTTTAGCGAATTAGCTTGAAAATTTCCAAAGTCAACCCTTCCTGGTAATCTCAGGAACTCTCTGACTTCTTGGCGCAGTCGTGAAGGTGTGCGACAAGCCGTTCGTATTCCTCGTCGATGTTGTCGATGACGGAATCCTCCCAGAGCCCAGCGAGAGAAGTGAAGTGATCCCAATTGATCACGCTCTTACGGTCCGCTACTTAGGCTTTGCAAATCTCTCCTCGCAAGCGTTGCTTGCGGGAAAGAGTTGGTGGTCGGATCCCGTGTAGAACTTAGGAACAACAGCGACATCGGTCAGGCAAAACCTTCGATTGAAGATGATGTGGTCGATCTCGTTATGGAATTGTCCACCAGGAGACTCCCATGTCCAGCGTAGAGAGTAGGGCTTCTGGAACTGCGAGTTACCATGGATTATGGGTCGACATGATAAACTCAGACAGCCTTTCACCCTGCTCATTCCACTCCATTCCGTGAGTTCCGATGTGAAGTTCTTCAGCCGTTCTTCTTGGTCCGATCTTAGCGTTGAAATCACCGACGATGACCTTGAAGAAGGTATGATCTTCTTTGTATTAGGTTGTCCGGAAAGTTCTCAGCGTTTTGTGCACCTATTTTTTGTACATTCACTGCTGATTAAAAACTCATTCTGCCTTGCTTCTCAGTAGCACATCCTGTAGAGAATTTCTTGCGCTATCTGATGGTATAATTGCCGTTTCACCATTGCTTGATAAACCCCCTTTTTTCAAGATTTTTTCAAGCATGTGAAAAGAGCACTTCGGACGATTTTCTTCGACTATAAATTGGGGCAATCCGCAATCGAAACAGCTCAACAAATTAACCAGGTGTGGGGGCCCAATAGTGCTAGAGAAAGCACTGTGCGGCAATGGCTCAACAAATTTCGTTCTGGAGATTTCAGCCTTGAAGGTGAACCTCATAGCGGTCGACCTAAAGCAATATCTGACGAGGATTTTAGGGGATTTTGGAGGCTGACCCATCCCAAACAGTTCGAGAGATAGCAGAAGAGCTAGGCCTTTGGCAAATCCACTGTTGCAGATGGTCTGGAACGCATTGGGAAGGTGAAAAAACTCGATTGGGTGCCCCACAATCGGAGTGACCGGCAGGAATCGGCACGTCTCGAGGTTCCTTCTGCATTGCTTTTGCGCAGCAGAAACGACCTGTTTTTGGGCCGAATTGTCACCTGTGATGAAAAATGGGTCATGTATGATAACAGGAGACGTTCCGGACAGTGGTTGGATTTCGACGAACCACCGAGGTAATTTTCAAAGCCGAACCCTCACGAAAAAAAGATTCTGGTCACGGCTTGGTGGTCATCGGCTGGTGTGATCCACTATAACTTTTGTCACCAGGCCAAACCATCACAGCAGAGTCCTACTGTGAAGAAATCGACGAAATGTACCGAAAATTGCGTCAGCTGCAGCCAGCACTTATCAAAAGAAAGGGTCCGATTCCTTTGCATGACAACGCGCCACACGTTTCACAAATCACTATCCATAAATTGAACGAATTGGGGGTTGAAGTTCTACCTCAACCGCCATATTCTTCAGACCTTTCGCCAACCGACTATCACCTTTTCTAACATTTTCAGAACTCCCTTGCTGGAAAATACTTCATCAATCAGGACCAGGCAAAAAAGCCTTAGTGGATTTCGTGAATTTTCGACCACCCAGTTTTTTACTTTGATGGGATTTCTCGACTGCTGTCACATTGGCAAAAGTGTGCTGATTCGAATGGTGCCTATTTCGATTAAATCCGATGAGTATTAAAAAAGTTACGATCGTTTAAAGTGAAACACCCAAAACGCTGAGAACTTTCCGGACAACCTAATAGAAATTCTCCTACTTTATATGAGATGCTTCGCTCATCCTCGTCGTAGCTTGATGTTGGTGCGTAGGCGACGAAGATTGTCAAAGCTGGAGTTGAACCACATCTTCTCAATCGCAAACGTCCGATTCGGGTCGTCAGATTTTCGTACGAATCGATGTTCATGGCCAAGTGCGTGTTGACGAGGACGCCCACACCGCCAACGCCTCTGCTGTCGCATGTTCCGAGGAACAGTTTCTCCAGTCTCGTATACGGCGTGTAGCGGGCGATGCCTCCGTCTCGGTCAGTCCGATGACGTCGTACTTGATCTTCCTGGCTTGCAACATCAGATCTTCGATGTGAGCTTCCGATGCAAGCGTCCGTGCGTTGAAAGTACAGATCGTCATCCTGCTGACATCGGCTTGTTTTCGACGGCCCTGATACACCTGCAGCCTCGCCCGTCTAAGCCGACGCCGCCCTGTCGGTGGTTTTCACAGGTTCGGGGGATGGGGGCTATATTATTTATTGTTTTCAGCATATGAGTGAATTAACCACGCGCAGCTTGCCAGGCTGTAAGGTGGCCTACCTTTGGTAGTCCACCTTACAGCCTGGCAAGCTGCGCGTGGTTAAGCCTGGCCTTTGGCTCGAAACAGTTCAAACGATTCACCCCCACGTCGCGCTGAGGCAGTGGATGTAGGGCTACCGCGCAAGTGATTCAACGAGTCGCAATCACTACATTTGCGTTAAGGGAATATTAACCCTATTCCCTTTTGATATCCGAGAGAAAAGAGACTTTTCCCTCTCGATGATACAAGGCATAAGCCAGTATCTTAGGACCGACTGACCCACGCAGTCGCAAATAGGATGAGGAATACAAGGAGGAGGATTCTCGAACAATAGAGAGCGATAGACGAAGTAAAGCAGGAGACTGAGGGAGCAGTGAGCCCTGTAAGCCTGACAATACTATTATGTGATCGAAGTTGTCGCCGTTTTCGGCGACTATGCTGCGATGATGTAATACGTATATAGGTATGTATATAAGGTATATAGGTACGTATGTAGGTATGTATATAAAATACGTACACAACAGTACAGCTGAAAACGAAACGGTCCCTTCTAGTCCCTGCACAGCAGCGTTTCTCAGTTCCTTTACATCAACTTCCCAATCGAACCAACATTGCTCCGCGTACGTTTTACTTTCAGTGGGATATCACATCTCCACTCATCATTGGCGTCATTTAGCATTTCAATACAATATTCAGAGCTGGGATAGAAGACTGCAGTAGTGTAGAAATAAACTGACCGAGCAGTCAGATGGTTCGATGAGCGTTCGGATGAACAGGAGCAGTGGAAAATGAAGCATTTCGAGGAACCACCAACATTATGAGATGTGAGCTGCATGTAAATTGACCACACCAGCTAACATACAGCTGATATCGTCATTATCAACCCCGAACTTCTCTGCCTCTCAATCCACTTCGAGCATTTAAGCAGTAAGAATCACTGTTTAAAATATTCTTGCTAGAACGTCACTACTGAAGAAAAAGCAGAGAACTAAAACGACAACCCAATGAGGCCTCTAATTCTCATGGGTGAGGGTAGCACTGCGATCCTTTGTCAACAATTGTCATCTAAGGTGTGATGTAAGGTTTATCTTTGATATGAGTGATTCCTGCACATTATTTTATACCAACAAAGTCAATGTTCTAGAGCTGGCCAGGATTTATAACTTGCTAACAGATCAAGCTTTTCACAAGGATATCGTTCTCCAGTGAATTCGTGACTGTGACTGAACTCACCCTTGTCTTATACTACAGAGCCAACATAGAGGAAGATGAAGTCATTTTGGCAACGCCCTCTGTTATTTTGCATTGGCTCATAATACCCAAATTCGAAGGTTCATTCTGTCTTAGCGGCAGAGCTGATAGTTCCACTCACCGATGGAACTTGTGTATTACGTGCATGTGTGTCAGGCATTCATTGAAACACAGATTAATTCTACCTGCCTATTCAAATCAGCTACTTAGATGAACAGACACTCCTGTATACTTCATCGAAAAGGAAGGCATTTTATTGTTGCGTGCCTATAGAAGCTTCTCGAAGTTCGATCCGCATAAGTACAAAAGGCTTCCTTTCTGATCGAGGAGCCATTATGGATTACATAAGAACTACCTATCTATATCTTCACTCTGAGTCTATAGACTCTGCAAGGGCCTACAAGAGCAGCTGTCAGACTCATATGCTCTGTATTAAGGAACGATGTTGTTCAGCACTTCTTAATCACTCGTCAGCATCATAAGTCATTTGTGGAAGGAGGTTGTACCTCTAGGCGCCTCTCGTTACGACTTGTATAGTTATAGTTGAAAGTATTATGTAGGCGAGACTAGGGAGTTGGTGCAAGGTGGTATAAGGTGATAGGGATTGATAGAATTAGAAGAAAATTTCACTAGGTCTGCCACGTGACATTAAGTGAGAAAACTGGTAGGATGGAAAAACAAAGACTGGTAACAGGTAATTGTATTATGTGGCATACGGTAAAGGGTACGTACGGCACATTGGAACGGATAATGACAGTATTTGTCACAAACTTGACTCTGCTTATACTGCTATGCCACTCGAGGTTTTTAGGTGGAAATCTTTATTTTACGGCCTAACGTTTCGACTTGGTCGTCTTCTTCAGAGGCCTAAACGCGTTTCGAGGTTAGGAAATGAACACTACCTTACTAAGCGCCCAACCAACCCTAGCAGTTCCGATGGCGTGTTCGGAACTCAACCTGAAAGCCCACACAACACGAAGAGTGCACTCACCAAGCTTCCACCGCATATCCATGCGGCTAGTAGTTAGTAGAGAATGAGACTTACTATAGCGTCTCCTGACACGTCTAGAATGAGGAGACGCACGTAGCGCTGCTACTTAGAGCTCGCAATACGGTATGTATGGCAGAAGGTCATTTGTCACTGACGGACACTCATCTCGGCTGTTCATCCTAGGATTTCTGACTGAAATCCAAAAAGCCTCTAACGCCTTCCTTGCTGATTTATCTCCGATACGATAAGCACTGCAGCACAACGAAGCATTGTTAGGGCACAGTTGCAAGATGTTGTTCAGTTGGTTAACATCCCCAGCTGCAACATCAAGCAGCAACTGGTTCGAAACAGGCTGTACGATAAACAGTGCATATCTAGAGATTGTGTTATTTGTCCACACGGCAGACTCGGTTTGAATAAACGAGCATCTAACTGGTATGAGACGTGATAGGCTCACGACAGCGCTTGGCAGGCATAAATCTGAGGAGCATGACGGCAACAACTTTGAAATCAAGTGTACGATATTGGCGCAGGAGACGGAAATTTCGGCAAGGAAGGCGTTAGAGGCGTTTTGGATTTCAGTCAGAAATCCTAGGATGAACAGCCGAGATGAGTGTCCGTCAGTGACAAATGACCTTCTGCCATACATACCGTATTGCGAGCTCTAAGTAGCAGCGCTACGTGCGTCTCCTCACTTCTAGACGTGTCAGGAGATGCTATAGTAAGTCTCATTCTCTACTAACTACTAGCCGCATGTGACTGCGGATATACGGTGGAAGCTTGGTGAGTGCACTCTTCGTGTTGTGTGGGCTTTCGGTTGAGTTCCGAACACGCCATCGGAACTGCTAGGGTTGGTTGGGCGCTTAGTAAGGTAGTGTTCATTTCCTAACCTCGAAACGCGTTTAGGCCTCTGAAGAAGACGACCAAGTCGAAACGTTAGGCCGTAAAATAAAGATTTCCACCTAAAAACCTCGAGTGGCATAGCAATATAAACAGAATAAACAACGATGCCGAGGTTACAACAAGAGAGAACTTGGAGAATAATTCGGAGACAAACTTGACTGTTATCTGTAATCTGGTCATTAGAAGTAATGATCAGAAATTAGAAATTATCCATTTTACTTCAGTTCCGCTATCCAAATGAACACGTCGTGTCCTACCGAATCTCTGCAGCCCAGGAACGAAAAATATTTGTTAGAATGCTACGAAAGGTAAGAAACGGCTACCCTATCGTTTGCCAAAACGTGCGAAGTAAGCAGCAGTAGGAAATTGGAAGCGGTCAGGGATTCACCGTGTGACACGCTATTGGAAGTCGGGCCGTAGGGCCCTCGGTGTATCGGACCTTGGACAAGAGGACAAAACTAGTAGTGAATAACAAATTATATTGTTCACAAGATTCAGCTGGTAAGTCTTAATGATAGAACCCTTGATAGCTTCCCTCAAGGCAAACTACTCCAGGTCAGGCGAGGAAACAAAGGAAAAAGTGGATGTGATCGAAATGAAGAAACTACCCCCAATCATATGCATTCGTTGGACTGGATAGGATGCCAACCCTCAACGGACAGCTTGAAGAGAATTCCGTCAATTCCACATATGGTATAATTTTTCTGTACTTCAACACACTCTCTTCTTGCCGTTTTCGTCTTGCAGTCTGCACCCACCGTTTCGCAAAAGTTTCAGTAGCTCAGCCAACCACCAAAAGTGAGGGCTCTTGGTTACAAGCCTACGTCATCGTCATAACGTCAGTTCATCTGTAGATGACAATCTGTTTGGTCTAAAAATGAATAATTCAAAAATGATCCCAAAAGAAGATTACGCGATTCCGTTATGTATACAGATAACGGAATCGCGTATCTATACGTTATGTATTTATGAATCAAGAGACACAGGCACTGTGATCAGTACTGATAGATCATCTATAAGGTTTTATCACATTTTATCAACATGGACATGAAAACTAAACAAACATGTTTGTAAAACAAATAATCAAGAGAGTGACAACATGTAGAAATTCAAACAAAAAAGATGCCGGTACGACACTTCTAACAAAAAAGCATGACAGTTTTAGCAGGTGCTTGAACATCGCAGAGCTGTACGAATAAATTCCTCAGGAGTTCTAATGAAAAGGAGAACTGATAATCAGAACAACAGTTAGTTGAACTAAAGATATTACTTCACAAGCAGACCCAAAAACCCACGAGCTATTCAAGTTACGAGCACTGCTTTTTCTTCAAATTCTGTTTCTCTCACGTTTTTCCCTACTGGACCACTTTCGAGCTATGCGAGAAGCGATCATGACTAAAGAGGTTAAGACGTTCGTTTAAGCTCAGGGAAAAGAGCTCGAGATTCAGTGCACTAATATTCTCGAGCCTGATTGCATCACTTCTGCATGGCATTCATAAAAAATGGCTTCAACGATTTCGAATGACTTGGGTGCTCTGCATCAAAGTGTGATTGGGGTGGCGCAGGCGCGGCTTACCCCTCTTGCACAATGTTGACTAGCATATATGTACTAGCGTGGGTTGGAGGGTAGCCAAAGCAATTTTTCCTCTTATTGTGGCGAGCTCATAAAGGCATTATTCGCAGAAAAGGCCGCTGGCGCATTCCAGTCCATGCATTGTAGTTTGCGGACTGCATCTACGTACAAAGTTATCGTTCTTTGCTTTGATCTCAGTTTATATCCTGGCTTTTGAAGAGCAGGCGCGAACCTTTGGTTGACTTCGTGATGGTCGCGGCGATTTCATATCTTCCACTTCTCCATCGATTGAGGACACCTCTTCGGCTGACGATTCCATTCTAGCCGTAGTTTGTCCACTTCGAGGCAGCTCGACAATTCGCGGCGGCGAACTTGCTGTATATAATAAGTTCCATATTATTTCTTTTTGCTTAGTGCACTCAAAGTGCGCCATGACAAGAGAGAAGGAAAACCATAGATCTGGCAAACCAAAAACTAAGCAAAAGCTAGGAATGAAAGAAAACGTTGAAAAAGGTAGTATTCTTGTCTCGAAAGTACTACACGATTCCTTTAGAGAACAACCCGCGATCCTATTCCTGATCCTTGATAATCAAGAGTGAATTCGCATAGTCTAACTGATTATCCTGAGAAAAAATTAACTGAACCGTCTAGAATGTCTCAAACAAGTGCCCTGGAACGGGATGTACTTGAAGAAGTGAGGAATATCATGCGAGCGCGAGGCTAGAGAAAAGTGGGGAAGAACAGAAAGACAGAAAAGGCGGTGAGCACGGGTTTTTCGCGCTAGGAGTGCAATCTAAATGTATTTGTGCTCGTAGTATAAGACCGTCAGCATGCTGCGTCATCACATAGGGTAAGACTTTTCGCCACTAATTACCCGTCACTGCCTATTCGAAATCAAGCCATTTTTTGACCAACTTTTTTCTTCCAGGGGTAGTTTGACTGTTGAAGTGATTACTACATTCGCTGAGCCGTGAACTGCTCAACGAATGTAGTAATCATTAGTAATTACTACATTCGTTGAGCAGTGCCACGGCGCTGGCGCTGAAATACACCAAATTGTCAATGGGATAGTTCTGCCTACCGAGCACGAGTGTCACTTTTGTCTGGGGTGTCGAGACTGCTTATGATGGAGTCGAGGAGGTATATGTAATAGATCAACCTGCTTTTGGTCGTTTGTACCCTTCACCCGAGATAGTGATCCCTTCCTCTGCCAAGGCTGAGCCGGAGTCGAAAAGTCGAAACAAATATGTTGACAAGACGGGAAAAATGATTAACTGTGCATGACTCTGTGCTGGCACGCATATTTGCCTTCTCACAGGAGATTTCATTTTTCCAGCTTTTGACTGGACAAGACGTGAACAGGTGTCTGGCGCATCAAAATTTTCTTGATATGGTAGTTGCTCATAGGTTACATCAGTACGTAACGACTTCAACTAGTAGAGGTGATATGATTTTAGATCTTTTGTTCTGTAACGACAAATCCTTTTCCACTACGGTCGAGATTGAACCTCCATTGGGCACGAATGACCATGCTGTGATAGATTTTGGCTTGTCCCTGAGAGTACAGGGAAACCTTACACGTGATTTCGAGAAAGCTAATCTCACTAAAATAACGTTTAATGACTCTACTGATTGATACATTCGTTCTCGGGCCTAAGTGTGAACGAAATGTGAAATGCTACTTTTTGTTCTTCATCAGTGCATTGATTTTTCCTCCCTCTGCGGAAGACGAAGCTGCGCAAGGCCGAAATCCCATATCATCGCCATGCGCTATTTGATAAGAAGGCTGAAGCATATAGGAAGGCGGTTTTTCTAACAGCTCTGATGATTGGGATTCTTATAGGAATATAACTAACAGGTTTGAGAGAAAAAATTTACAAATCCTAATGCTTGATCGAAAAAAAGCATTATTGAAAACAGCAATACGTGTGCCTTCTTTGAATATGTTGCTTAGAGATCCAAGCGCAAGGATTGGCTGCACACTATTTCTAAACCTGATGGGTCCGCGGTGGTTTCAAATCGGGACGAAGCCGAATATTTCGCTGAGCTATTTGGAAAGGTTTATGTAAGCAACAGTGATCATGTGAGATTAACTGATATGCCCGGATCCTTTCCCCTCTATACTTGACTCACATTGGTTCAGTGATCAAGAAATATTCGATGTTCTCTCAAAATGGAAATCTTGTTCGTCTCTAACCCCTGATGGTGTTCCTTTCCATTTCGTTAAGAGAATCCTACCCTCTATCATCGGTCCTCTCAAATATATTTTCAATTTGTGCCTGTTCCGCGCTGAGGTTCCAAAGAGGTGGGAAGCTCATACCTGTTCCGCAGAAGCCTCCCCGTAGTAACCCAAGCAACTATAGGCCTGTTAGCATAACTTCAGTCTTCTGCAGAGCATTCGAAAAAATATTAAAGAGGGTCATCGTAGAGCATTTGGAAAGGCAACAATATCTTACCGAATGCCAGCATGGATTCAGAAAAAATAAGTCCACAGTTACACAAATGATTGAGTGTTTAAATGACTAGACCGCAGCTCTGGACAATGAAAACGATGCTGTGTAATTTGACCTTTCTAAAGCGTTTCATAAGCTAGACCACACGTGAGCTTGACAAAGCTTCCCCACTTTGGGATTCATCATAGCATAGTTTCTGGATTGATTCCTTCACTTCATTATCGCTCATTTTAAGTACATATTAGGGAAACCCTTTCCAGTGTCAGATTGGCCCCTAGTGGTGTTCCACGGGGATGTCCTGCCTCCGATGCTTATCTGTATTTACACTTATGACCTTCCGCATCTAGTGGAGTTATATAGGAGTTAAATGCAAAATGTTTGCCGATGATGTTAAATATATAAGCCCATAGCAGACAATGCGGATACTATTAGAATCCAAGTAGCTATCGATGAAGTCGTTATGTGGTCTAACTTAAGGGGACTGCCTTTAACCTCTGACAAAACCTCAGTTCTCCGTTTAAGGAGGTCTATATCACACAACAACACTTCTTAGGGAGCTCTGCTTTGCATAACAATAACCAAATCAGAGATTAGGGTTTCGTAATTGCCAGTACGTTAAACTTGTAATCTCATTGCTCAACCATTGCGAAGAAAGCTGAATTTTAGCTTTTTCAACTCTTCAGATGCTTGTATACCAAGGATCGTTGTGTTCTTATCAGAGCTTATAAGACGTTCGATAGAGATATGTTCGCTCTATTCATATGGATCCATCATCTTTTTTCCTCATTAAAAAACCCATTTATAGGCTTGAAGCTATTCAAAATAGTTTCACTAGGAAGGTTTTGATTCGCGCTTTGGGGTTTAATTATAAGGCTATACCAAGAGGTGTCATCAGGAACAAGATGCTTGGTCTTGATTCTCTTCTATGCCGTCGAAAAAATTAGATTTGTTGATGGTGTTCAAAATACTTACAGGCAACGGTTTCGATTGATGAGCGTGATCTTTTCACTCTTCAAGTTTTGTCTAATTGTTTGTTTTCTCCTTTATTGTCATTTGTGTGTTTCTTTTTTATGGTTATGATTTCACTTACATATCTACCTCATTTATTTAGCGTA
>MU912913.1:27053-37931 GCA_036418165.1 Cooperia oncophora
TACCTACAAACATACAAACCGACACACAAAGTTACTGGTTTATAGAATGAACCCATAGCAGACACTGCGGATACTAATGGAATCCAAGTAGCTATCGATGAAGTCGTTATGTGGACTAACTTAAGGGGACTGCCTTTAACCTCTGACAAAACCTCAGTTCTCCGTTTAAGGAGGTCTATATCACACAACAACACTTCTTAGGGAGCTCTGCTTTGCATAACAATAACCAAATCAGAGATTAGGGTTTCGTAATTGACAGTAAGTTAAACTTTGAATCTCATTGCTCAACCATTGCGAAGAAAGCTGAATTTAGCTTTTTCAACTCTTTCAGATGCTTGTATACCAAGGATCCTTGTGTTCTTATCAGAGCTTATAAGACGTTCGATAGAGATATGTTCGCTCTATTCATATGGATCCATCATCTTTTTTCCTCATTAAAAAACCCATTTATAGGCTTGAAGCTATTCAAAATAGTTTCACTAGGAAGGTTTTGATTCGCGCTTTGGGGTTTAATTATAAGGCTATACCAAGAGGTGTCATCAGGAACAAGATGCTTGGTCTTGATTCTCTTCTATGCCGTCGAAAAAATTAGATTTGTTGATGGTGTTCAAAATACTTACAGGCAACGTTTCGATTGATGAGCGTGATCTTTTCACTCTTCAAGTTTTGTCTAATTGTTTGTTTTCTCCTTTATTGTCATTTGTGTGTTTCTTTTTTATGGTTATGATTTCACTTACATATCTACCTCATTTATTTAGCGTACATGCAATAAACACTAGTACACTAAATTGTGTATGGAAATTTCACAGGAGTTACCATTCCTTGTTGCTGATATCTAGTGATCGAGACAAGACTTTCATATATCAAAAACTTTTGCATAAGGGCAAAAAGCCAAAAGGCAAAAGTTGTGAGCACTTCAAATCAAAGGCAGCGTCTGCTATTACGCATCGTGCAAACGCCTTTCTTTGAACAATGTGGTGCAGTGCACAATGTACCAGCTTCGCGACTCGAAAGTGTTTGATAGAAGCGCCATGGCTCACAACGATAACCTAGCTTCAACTCCGTTAGCTGGATTTTCATTGGTCTCTTCGTTTCAAAGGGAGATTTCGTTCAATGTACTTTCTTATTGAACCATGATCTGCTTGCCTTTTCTGCACTCATTCTCCCTGTGCCTTATGCTCGTATGACGGTCACAGTCGGGAAGGTTTTCAATTGGGGCATTTTCAGAGATTCACTTGCTTCTTTCGGAGGATTACAGTTAGCTTCTCCTTTTTCAACATATTGCAAATAATTTGACAGAAAACTCACAGGCATTCGATTCTTCTTCGTATAGAGGCGGAGCGGATGTCAACTTAAGCGCATCTTCGTACCGGGGAGGTCTAGGTGACTCAGAGGGATGTTCTGACTCGAGGTGCGATGGCTCCAATACGAATCCTGAATTTTTTGACTGCAAGTTCAATATAGTATCATAATTAGAGCTGTGGAGATCTTGCGCCACGACTTTTTGGGCTTGCTGCGGTAAGTCACCATCCATTTACATCTTACAAGGTACTGCCCATACTACAGGGTAGCTATGATGTGCGAGCGTGCGCTCGTATCTTATAATTGACAATTTTTAGCAAGCCTGTAGTGCAACTACCCTACTTTATTGCGTCTGTCTGCTTGTCACGAAATTCATAGCGCCGGTCCCAGTAGCAGTGAGACATTGGTTCCAAGAAGTGATGTAGGGGGTGTGACGGGAACACTATTGGTGGGTGACAGGAAGTGATATCAGTTGATAAGATCCGATAAGAGGCGTTAGAAGGGGAGGTCACCATATTCATAACGCGGGTGACAGCATCAGCTAGCTCTTGATTCCAAGATATGATATAGGGTATGGGCCAAGAACATCATTAGTGGGTCACAAAAACTGTAAGCTGCTGATAAGATTCGATAAGGGGCGTTAGAAGGAGAAGGTCACCATATTCATAACGCGGGTGACAGCATCAGCTAACTCTTGATTCCAAGATATGATAAAAAGTATGGGCCAAGAACATTATTGGTAAGAACTGTAAGCTGGATAAGATTGGTTAAAGGGCTTCAGAATGTGAGGTCTCTGTATTCGCATGCAGGTCATAGCATCAGCGAGGCGCACGTCTCAGCAATTGATATAGAGGGTGAGATGGGGACATGAATCGTGGGTGACTGGAAGCGATAACTACTGATAGAGACTGATAAGTGAAGTTGCAGTCGTCGTCGCTGTTCAAGGTGGTTCACGCTACCAAATCATAGAGATTTGGTGATGAGGACATTGATGACGGGTGACAGGTAATTCTTATCAATCGATATAAACAGATAAGAACCATCTGCGCTACATTTCTTTCTTACCGCTTTAATGCCGAGTATTAGAGGCTCAGTGTGTGAACCCTTTCCTTTGATGGCAACAGAATCAAGGTCGTCCAATGAAGTGTTTGCTTTTAGATGCATGCAATGCTGTCGAGCGGGGGGGGGGGGGGTATATTGTGCGGCTGAAACGGGAAAATCGAGAAATTCACCAATCAAAAAAATTTTCGCAAATCTGCCTCCTATGTGATGTGTTAGGAGGTGGCGGTCGCAATTGAAGCAAAATAAGGAGCGAACCCAACAATTCGGAGTGGGAGCGTCTCATCCCAGGCAGTGATGAGTTCACATCGAAGATTTTCCATCGTAACTATATGTTTTGTCATGTTTTTTTTCTTCTCTATAAAGCTGCAGATGAGAAAGTAGCCAGTCATATGCTGTACAGTCTCAGATAGTCACTGGGACAGCAGGATTAAAATTAAGTGAGTAGAGACCCGGGCCGTTTCCTTGAAGGGAAAAACTGGAAAACCTACCAACAATCTGTGGGTATTGTTCAGTCGTGGGTTGTATACTGGCAGTGATTACCATACTTCGTATTTGATTCCGTTCATCGAAATAGAAGCGACTGCCTGTAACTGAAAAGCTTTGTATGTGTTTGAATGTGTCGAATTATGTAAGATTAGGTAACGGTCTTTTCACCATCTTTGTTCTATTAGGTTGTCCGGAAAGTTCTCAGCGTTTTGGGTGTTTCACTTTAAACGATCGTAACTTTTTTAATACTCATCGGATTTAATCGAAATAGGCACCATTCGAATCAGCACACTTTTGCCAATGTGACAGCAGTCGAGAAATCCCATCAAAGAAAAAACTGGGTGGTCGAGAATCCACGAAATCTACGAAGGTCTTTTTTGCCTGGTCCTAATTGATGAAGTATTTTTCAGCAAGGAAGTTCTGAAAATGTTTGAAAAGGTGATAGTCGGTTGGTGAAAGGTCTGGAGAATATGGTGGGTGTGGTAGAACTTCAACCCCCAATTCGTTCAATTTATGGATAGTGATTTGTGAAACGTGTGGGCGGGCGTTGTCATGCAAAAGAATCGGACCCTTTCTTTTGATAAGTGTTGGCTGCAGCTGACGCAATTTTCGGTACAATTCGTCGATTTCTTCACAGTAGGGTTCTGCTGTGATGGTTTGGCCTGGTGATAAAAAGTTATAGTGGATCACACCAGCCGATGACCACCAAGCCGTGACCAGAATCTTTTTTCGTGAGGGTTCGGCTTTGAAAATTACCTCGGTGGTTCGTCGAAATCCAACCACTGTCCGGAACGTCTCCTGTTATCATACATGATCCATTTTTCATCACAGGTGACAATTCGGCCCAAAAACAGGTCGTTTCTGCTGCGCAAAAGCAATGCAGAAGGAACCTCGAGACGTGCCGATTCCTGCCGGTCACTCCGATTGTGGGGCACCCAATTGAGTTTTTTCACCTTCCCAATGCGTTCCAGACCATCTGCAACCATCTGCAACAATGGATTTGCCAAGGCCTAGCTCTTCTGCTATCTCTCGAACTGTTTGGGATGGGTCAGCCTCCAAAATCCCCCTAAAATCCTCGTCAGATATTGCTTTAGGTCGACCGCTATGAGGTTCATCTTCAAGGCTGAAATCTCCAGAACGAAATTTGTTGAGCCATTGCCGCACAGTGCTTTCTCTAGCACTATTGGGCCCCCACACCTGGTTAATTTGTTGAGCTGTTTCGATTGCGGATTGCCCCAATTTATAGTCGAAGAAAAAAATCGTCCAAAGTGCTCTTTTCACATGCTTGAAAAAATCTTGAAAAAAGGGGGTTATTAAGCAATGGTGAAACGGCAATTATACCATCAGATAGCGCAAGAAATTCTCTACAGGATGTGCTACTGAGAAGCAAGGCAGAATGAGTTTTTAATCAGCAGTGAATGTACAAAAAATAGGTGCACAAAACGCTGAGAACTTTCCGGACAACCTAATACACCGCTTCTAACGTACGGTGAACAGGCTAGATAAGATTCTGAGATATGTATAGATTGCACCAATTTGTTCTAGGAGCTCAGACTCGACGAAAGTTTCGAGGCTATTCGTCACAATCAAGCGGTAGCATACTGTGGTAATCCCTACACAGGCATGAATGTGGATGAGGTTTGAGACCGCTTTGGATGCCCCACCCACACGATCATGACTCATTAGCGTAGAAACAGCTCACCCCGATACGCTCTTATAACGTGGCTAGAGAATGTTGGGTCCCTTCCTGTTCCAGGGAAGACAGTAACCAGCTACTGGGAGCGAAGAAACGGAAGGTTTCGCATCTCACACAATTACTCTGCATCTACAATAACATAAGATGTCCTCATTATTTTGATCAACTAGCGTGAAATCACACTCCTTTTCCCTGAGATGCAGTAGGCGTGGCATTTGAACATGACACCGAATGGGTTACTCGTAGGATATTTCAGTTTGAGACAACTGTCATCTTGTTCTGTGTTCCACAGAGACACGGCCACAATAGTGTCGAAATGAAAATATCTCTACAAAAGCATTACCACCGTCCCTCCAGGTTGAAGCTAGCAGACACGCCTACACATCTCAGGGACTTCGCTTATAGGTATGATCCAACTTACATGGATGACCCGAATTGGTGATGTAGTACTGTGCTGTATAGTTTGGTATACCGCGTGTCGCACGAAATTTGCAGCAATGTCGGAGAAAGTACCGAAACGCACAGCAGATGACAAAAGCACAGATGCATAGCGATGTCGCCAAAGTGGCGAAATTTGCATCCATTTGAAGATATCCATCCGAGCCGAAATATGTCATTGACATTTCTAAAAGATGTGCTAAACACCTCATGAACTCCATAGAAAAATATATAGTTCTAAGAGGTTTGCGAGGTGAATTCAAGGGACTTCCAGGAAGAGAGTTCAGATAGCTAGAATGAATTGAAGAAACAAACTCTCTGGACAACTCTGCTCATTTCCCTAGTTTTCAACTTTTCCACATTTTTCTTTTTTCACCTTTTTCTCCTTTTCACACTAAGTCCATTTATAGAAGACTTAACCAGAGCCAAGAGAAGCAGTGAAATACCTCAGATTATGCGACAAATAGGATACGGATAAAGATATATTAGAAATAACAAACAAGTTCTTGACTGTAGAATGCTTTTCAACTGAATTTTCAGTCTTCGCTATTGTGCAGCAGACTCATGCTGTCATCTTATAAAATCGAAGGACTGCATATCATCAGTAACCCTGTGAAAATTATCTTTGCAATTCAGGGGTGCTGCGTGAAGCCCGCTCACTGTGAGAGGCTCCGCCCACTTTGAAGAAGCCCCGCCCACTTTTCAAAAATGGTGCAAATCGGCAGTATAGGGTCTTGGCTTTCATGCTAGGGTCTCGTTCGTCACTCGGAACAAACTTTGCCTGATTTTCTTGTTCCGAGTGACGAACGAGACCCTAGCATGAAAGCCAAGACCCTATACTGCCGATTTGCACCATTTTTGAAAAGTGGGCGGGGCTTCTTCAAAGTGGGCGGAGCCTCTCACAGTGGGCGGGGCTTCACGCAGCAGCCCTAAAATGCAAAAATTTAAAAAAATATCAAAATTCCGCGAAAAGCAAGTGGGCGTGGTCAAGGGGGTGGGGCCTAGATTGGACGAAAAGGTTCGAGGAGCGTTTTAACACATTTGTTCACAGTCACAGTCCAATAGTAGTCATAGTTTGACAATTCAGCGGTTGCATGAACATGATCTAAATGTGTATTCATGGCTGCCTCCACTCATTCCAAAATAAAAAACTGCACACTGTTCGTCACTTTGCTTTAAGACACATGGTACGCTCAACACATTGAGGGTGTATGAGACTATCAGCCCCCCAGCTGTCGATGTGTCGTGGTCCCCCGCCCAAAACTGCACGGGGTCAGAGTACGGGGCCGTGGGAAAGTCGTAATTCCTTGCTACACCGCCCTCACGTTTATGCTAACACCGCGCGGCGCGGTCGCGTGCAGCTCTCTTGGCTTTTTGCCAAGTCCTGTAATTGCGCTTTGGAATACAAGTACAACGCAATTTCTTTATGCGGATAACATTTTAGGTGCTGCAAAATAAGAACCGAAGATGATGACGAGGGCTAGAACAACTGTGGTGCTTCTGCAATATCCCTCAGAGGCCGCGCATTCCCACAGAACATGACAATAAAAACGGCCTAAGCGTCCCACTCGTTAGTTTGAAGTATTTCTATAGCTTTAGAGCCGGATTCGAGCCGGATCGCAGAAATGCACACGCGATTTTAATTAATTTGCGTTTCCTTAGTTTTTTCAATTTTGTTTTATTTACATCTACATTCGTTGTTCTTCATTTCTAGCCTTTTCATCTTCATCACCTTCTATTCGGACTTTGAAGCATGAGCAATACCTCAAATGTTAGGAAATTGCGTTTTGCTTGTATTGTCATGTTTTATTGTCATGTTGTCCGTTTTTATTGTCATGTTCTGTGGGAATGCGCGGCCTCTGAGGGATATTGCAGAAGCAGCACAGTTGCTCTTGAGTTCTAGCCCTCGTCATCATCTTCGGTTCTTATTTTGCAGCACCTAAAATGTTATCCGCATAAAGAAATTGCGTTGTACTTGTATTCCAAAGCGCAATTACAGGACTTGGCAAAAAGCCAAGAGAGCTGCACGCGACCGCGCCGCGCGGACGGTGTTAGTAAAAACGTGAGTTTGCGAAACGGGCGGCGTAGCAAGGAATTACGACTTTCCCACGGCCCCGTACTCTGACCCGTGCAGTTTTGGGCGGGGGGACCACGACACATCGACAGCTGGGGGCTGATAGTCTCATACACCCTCAATGTGTTTGAGCGTACCATGTGTCTTTAAGTAACCCTGCGAAAATAAAATCCAAAGCATTTCATCTCAGCATTTGCAGCGCTGCAGTCTCTAGTCCAGGTTAGCTATGCGCTAGGCGTCTCCGAAAGCAAGAAATCTCCACTGACTTTTGAAGCTATCAATGGTAATACGTTCCATGGTATGTTGACTTGGAAAAGCGCTGCCTGTTTTGTCTGTATGTCATGTGATATCAGCTTGTGTTACAAAAACCCTCGTAGTGTACATATTTCTGTGGAGAAAAAACCAAGCCGTAAAAAGAGGGGGGGGGGTCGTACGGGCTCGACCAAAATCCCCAACCAATGATTGCTCAGTTTGCTTATGGTTAGTAAGGGCAATATGAGCAATATCAACCCCCCACTGTCTTGATGGTGGGGATACTGACGTGCAGCAATAACTTTGTGAATTCTCCTGACGACTACGACTTTTACGGGAAATGATGAGGAGTATAAGAGAGCAAGAAACGGGGAGGTTCAGGAGTTTTCGAAAAGTTTGGGAGAAAAAAGTAAAACCGAGAAGCGAAAAATGCAGTGCTGAGTTGTTTAAGAAGAGCCATCGACTGAAACGTCTCTCGGTCCGATTATCCTGCCGTAACCCGGATACGTGCGATTATGAGTGTGTGATAATCAGGCTTAATCTGCTAAAGGGATGAATTCCAGTGAGTAGAGAAATATCTAGAAAATCCACGGATATGACGTAAGAAGCTCTCAACTGTCAATTTCCACTCATTCAATTACGAAGGCTCCGCTTTTAGGTTATGGAAAATGAGGGCACAACCGAGAGATCTGATCTGCTTTTAGCCCTGGAACAGAACTTTTTTCCAGCTGTTCTGATGAAATTCGAAACGAAACTTCTTCTGAATTAACGAGCCTGATTCGGCAAACGATTCTCTGAATGTGATCTTTTTCTCTCGAAGACAAACTGCACTTTTTCTCCTTTAGACACTGCAGCGTTCAGACTTGTCGCACTTGAACGCGCGTTGATTGTCGCGCTTCAATTGTCGCTGTCGCTTGTAATTGAACACGCTACAATTACAAGCGCGCTTCAATTGTACCATGCCAGCTTCCCTTTATGTTCTTTCTTCCGGTATTCAACACCTTTTTCACTGTTTCTCATTTCTACCTGATTCTTAGCTTGTCTTTTTCACTATGAATGTAGTTCTTAATACAGGACACTGTGGTAATGATTTTGTATACCGTTTCAGAAGAACTCGTCGTTAAAAAAATGTCAAAAACTCGAAAAAATTTAAAATGTCGTCAAAAACGTTAAAGTTACATTTAAATCAAATGACAAAGTGAAAAAGATGAGCTAAGAATCAGGTAGAAATGAGAAACAGTGAAAAAGGGATTGAATACCGGAAGAAAGAACATAAAGGGAAGCTGGGGTCTGGTACAATTTTAGCGCGCTTGTAGCGTGTTCAGTTACAAGCGACAGCGACAATCTAAGCGCGACAAGTCTGAACGCTGCCCGACACTCACTTTCCGTTCCTTGCTATGCGTAAGGTCAATGTGTCCGCAGCTGAAGAAACGTGCCACTTTCTCCGGTTAAAAGTGCACATTAACGAGTATGATAATACACGGTTCCCGTGTCCACGCTCCGTCCGCACTGCTGCGTGGCTAGCCATACGCCTAGCCACTGCAAACGCGCTACTCGTCTGCGTCCTGTCACATCTGGTTATTCTCTACCGCTGAGTGCGTGTCTCCCTTGCGCCTCGATGATAGCACAGACGGAGTGTGGAGACGACACTCGGGTGTCACTACCCTCCAGCCCCGTTCCTAAGCATCCTTGAGCAGAGAAAGTGGCAGGCTATCGCAACTGCGGCCTACATAGTCACCTCGGACATGGAGAATCCCATCCTCTACATGTCTGAGGAAGTGAGGGTACAGTTTGATTTCAAACTCAGTAGAAGCTCGAACAATGCCCATCTGGACAGTATACAGGGGGGGGGGGGGGCAAAAAAAAGACACAGCAAAGATTTTGCAGCCAGACAGAGGACGTGGATACGAGTACCAGGGCGGAAGATACCCAAGATGTTCCTCGATAAGCAGGAGCTGGCTCTCGCCCATCACCTTCATGTACACCAAAATATGAAGTCATCTCCAGTCGCAGCCTGACTGGAGAAGACCTTTGGAATTCATGTCACCTCCAAACAGCTGCGAAACTTCTAGTGTGGAGTCACCCATGGATAGCTACCTGGAGACCAGTACTCTCGATCTGGAAGACCTCCAACATCGAGCAGCTCCGACAACGTCGCTACGGTCTAGGACATCATCTTCACCGCAGTCGTCCAAGGCGGGTTGATGGTATGGGCCGGACGTACCTGGAATGGAAAGACCTATATTTTCTTCGTGGACCCGGACTGAAGGTGAGCGCTGGCGGTTACATCGAGCAATCGAAAAGAATATCCTCCCACATGTCGTCGCCCGTACCTTCTTGGAAACTTTGTACTCAGGATTGGGTGACACCACATGGAATCGAAAGGGCGTTGGAAAACTCTCGCCTACTTGGAATGGAAGGGCGTTGAGTACCTGAAGAAGATGGAATATCTAAGCAGGTCACCTGACCTGAATCCCCTCAATTACCTGGTTCGGGCGGAGTTCAATAGGGTGGTCTACGGTGGCGGAGAAATCAACGATCTCGCTGATCTCAGGCACCGGTCGTGTGGATCTCTCGATGGCGCTCCTCCAGAAGGCTGTGGCGGAGTATCGTGATAGTATTTAATATGCTCTTTAATATGGTAGTAGAAATGTCCGATAAAAATTTAATAAAGTGTAACTTATAGCGCCTCGAAAGTCAAGGAAGAAAAATGTCTTTTTTTGGTCTCCCCCTGTACATTATTCCAAAATGCATGTGCTTTCAGCGGTGCCGCGTGGCACTAGTTATTTTTCATTACTTCGCAAAAACTGCTACAATGTGTAGGACCAACCTATGTACCCCCTACCAATGATGCCCCTCGCCAAAGGTATGAACCGTGAACATTTCCTGTCATTTGGCTTGACACAATCCGCGGGTTGTCTACTAAGAACAGAAAAAAAGAAAATTTCCGGGACGTTTCTCTTCTTAAGCACGACGCTACAGGTGACCGGTAAAAGCAAAGCTCGCGATCATTCGTCATCACAGATAGTGAGTGGATTAGGAGACGACAAGGTTCTGAGTGACTCAATAGTGAATAAAAAAGCAGAAAAACATGCCAACTGCCCTAAATAGAACCCCATTCCGATCCCAGTTTGTACGTGCCCAGTAAACTCCATCTCCAACATTACGCCTCATCCGCACAGCTGATTCCCCGACCAGATACATTCGATCCTACAAGTGAAGAATTTCACGTTTTTTTTCGTACTGCAGCCTCGTTTTTCACCGGAAGGTAGGCCCCGAAGGAGGAGTCTGAAGGTCGAGTCGCTGGAACAGAGGAGGCACCGCTGAACCTATTAGGTTGTCGCATAAGTTCTTATACACGTGTTTGATCCTCTCCTATTTCGTTCGCATGGACGTCATCACGTGTGCGTGACGTGTACATTATACTCTTTCATTACACTAGCTATCACTCACCGAGCTTGCATTTGCAGTACACAATGTCGCACAATTTGCACTGTGACAAAACGTACCTGCGCCACTTTTTGCTTTTGCTCCACGATTGCTGGAATGCAATGGAAGCCCATACCAA
>MU912914.1:2765-39127 GCA_036418165.1 Cooperia oncophora
GCTCTGCTAAGGCTGAGCCCAGGAGGTAATCGTAGTGTCCTCTCTTGGCGCCAGCGCCAAGAATGAGTGTCATACTCGTAATCAGGATGTTGAATTACCCCTATATACAAGTTTTTAGTGGATTTGGTGACTTAGGCAATTTGAAAATGAGCTCGAAGACGAAATTTCTGGAGTCCAAACGGCATTAGCCGCGAACTCGCCCGGAAGGCGTGAGGCTCATTTACCACCGGAGGTTCGACTTTTGCCCATAACTCAGCATTTTTGATAACTTCTAGAAGAAACAGTAGTTGAATCAAAGAAGAAATTGTCCTGCTTGTATTCAACTTGCTTTTATACGTCTAGCGATTAGCAGCTGATGACTGCTAATAGAAACTGAATACGGAAGCCAGTCAGAACGATGCGCTACCCATTCATTTACCATAGTAATTACAAAGATAGTCAACAATACAGCAACATAATTAAAATATGCCTAAACACGTCTAGGTCTATAGAACGCCAGTGAACAGTTGAGTTATCGAGAGAATTCGGATGAGAACTCTGAGGTTCGAGAGGTAGTGGGTGTACCAGACATATATGAAGGAGCATCAGTGAACATATAGTCCGGTGGAGGCATTGGTTTTGATTGTTGGCCAGATGAAGCACTAGGTGAGGACATGTCAAATGATGGTTCCATTTTCGAGTAGTCTGTTGTCATTTCGCCGAAAGACGGTACTTTTCCTCCACTCATAGCATATGGATCGTTCTGAAAAAGGGACAGATATTCTCTGAAGGAACCGATCTAGAAGGCATATAAGCCGTTTTGGTAAGTAAATCAACGTACATAAGAGCGATCTGTTGAAGCATATGGATCCTTCTGAAAGAAAACAATCAACGATTCTATCAGAAATACAATTGACAACTTCATGAGATGCTAAAAAAGGTAGACTCACGTAGGATCGATCTGTCGCAGAATAGTCTTCGAATTTTCGTGGTTGAATTCCACCAGCCGAAATATCAGGAGTGGTAAATCCAGATTCCTGCCTGTGACGACGGCGAATATCTTCGTAACTGGTTGAAGAGTGGCCGATATTGTACTGAATCGGTGATCATTAGTGCTGTTTGCAGGAATGGATTAGCTACGCCCAAAACAGAACGACTCACGAACCACCCGCAATGTTCTGTGTACAGTCCTCATCATTGCGGACCGGTGGGGCGTGTCAGCCAGAAGGAGTGCGCACACTGTTGAAGCCGTTCTCAGCCTTTTTGTTGAACGCGTATGCGACAAAAAGTGGTAGAAAACGAGTAATACGAAGGATATAATACAGTCACTTGTTCGCTTCAAAAACTGGTGCAGAACGACTTTGCCAAACCGCACCAAATGCAGCCGCACTGCCACGCCCCACCGGTCCGCAATGATGAGGACTGTACTGGTCTATAGTGTAGTTCGCCGCGGACGGTTAGGGCGTGCCAGGCCGGATAAGTTTGGCGCGGTGCCAAACCCGTTCTCCACCAGTTGTTAAAGCGAGCAAATGATATGACTGTATCATATCGTTCGTATTACTCGTTTTCTACCACTTTTTGTCGCATGCGCGCTTCAACAAGAAGGCAGAGAATGGCTCGACGGGGTACACTACTCGACTGACACGCCCAACACCTTAGCAAACTAGATGTCTATGTACTAGTAGAGGAGCGGACTAAAAGCCCATATCCAAGGACGGAAGAGGCGTGCTTGCAATAGGAAATCAGACAAAAGAAAGGCAGGAGACGGGAGACGAAAAGAGAGTGGCGGAATACGCAGTCACGCCTCATGCTGCCCTCCTATATGGATGATACCTTTCCGGCTTTATTGGCTTCAACATCTATTTAATACACCCTCAGGGAAGGACCTAGTTAAATATTAGGGAATAAATTGATACCCAAACCATTTTAAAGTCTTGTTCGCTGCGGATGATGGGGCGTGTCAGTGAGGCTGGGTTTGGCGCGCCGCCAGCCCATTCTCCACCGGTTGTTGAAGCGCGTAAGCGACAGCAGCTGGTAAAAAAACTGATACGAGTGATGTGATACAGTTTTGTCGCCCGCCGAAGAACAGAAAAAAGGACTGGTGCTGCGCCAAACCCATCCCCTTGACATGCCCCATGATCTGCAGTGAACAAGACTGTATCCTTGCGCGGTCGTGCATTCAGCTACAGCATACTGTACCTCTCTCTCATCCTATTTTGAGAGACTGCAGCTACATCACTTGATGATAAAACATACCTTTTGCCACATTTTAGCAATAAAAGGTTGTATACGATCACGGCACTGTCCCATGGCAAAAACGTTGACAGTAGTAAGCGTTCCTATTCCCATTATGGCATAGAATGGCCATCCTTTGGGTCCGAAATGATATTGAGGAGGCAGACGAGTTCGAGCGAAATACAGTGAGCCAAGCACAGCGGCAGTGATTGGAAGTCCACGGGTCATTGTAACCTGAAAGCATCACTCTTTCATGTAAATTAATGAACTAATGACCGGTAGCCAAACTAGAAACCAAGTGTTGCATCAATTTAAAGACAGACCCCGCGACTGCATACTGTGGATAGTGGCATTTACAAACCTACAGTCGCTAACTCACTCTCCAGGCAAGGGAAAAAAGGTAGTCAAAAAAAGTAAAAAAAGGTAGAAAAAGTAGAAAAAAAAGTAAAAAAAAGCCATGGAGGACTCCCTAAGGACCCCTGCAGCCTCACTGCACAAGTTCTTTCTTTCTGTTCACTCTATGCAGCAAAGTGATATTCTGCGGCCTCTGGCTCACTAGTTGTTTCTTCGCGCCATCTGATGCTAATACCGTCTAACAGTGGAAAAAAGAAAAGCAGTGTAAAAACTGAACTCGTGACAGAGAATAGCCTTGAGTTTTGGGAAGGGACTACTAGGAAGGTGTCAGAACTGTCATGTATGAGGACCACAGCGCCGAGATCTATGCATACTCATGCTTTTTTCCCTTACACGGAATCTCAGGATCCGTGCACACTTTCTTTTTCGCGGATTCTCTCATTCCTAGTTCTGCGATTCATCGACTTCCTGTCACAAGATATGATAGTGTGACTTGAGACCGAGTTCAAATCCAGCATCGAACTGGGAAATCGAATAATCCGCGAGAACCGTTAGTCAGAAATCGGTCTCGTCGCCTTCAATCCGAAGCAGAATCGATTTCTCTCATAAGACTAACCAACTCTCCAACCCTTTCAAAGCGCATAAGCGAAGCGTAATTGGGCACTGTTCGGCTTAGCGGAGGAGTGGGGAGAGAAAGGGGGGGGGAGGAGGAGAATTTTGCGCGTTCACTACACGCAAAATTCTCCTTCCCATTCTCTCTCTCCCCACCATCTCACTAGTTCCTTTGGTGAGTGTAGAAAAAAAAACTTGTAAAGCTGCAAAATCATTTGAGCCCAGTTACAGGAATCTGCAGGTCATAACAAGAGATTCCGTACAAGCCTTGCTGAGCACCACCTACCAGGCAAAACTGTCCCCCCCCCGGTTCGTCACCCAACGAAGCATAGGGAGAGAAGAGATAAAACTTAGTTCCGTTTAAAAGAAGTTCTCCCTGCTATATTTCCAGAAAGAGGCGCTCAGTCTCCAGTTTCTAGTTCCCTTTAAGGTTTCTTTTTCTTCTGCTCCCACACTTTCACAATATGAGTAAAGGAAAATAGCGAAAAGAACTAATCCGCGTACCTCTGTAGTACAAGCTCTCAATGTATCGGTGAGTTCCTTTCGTTCATCACTGGACATTTTGTTGAGTAGCTTCTGCAGCTCTTCATTGTTCAGATTCACCTTCTCCAGATTCCCATTACTGAACGACATTCCTGAAACACATGAACGATTGACAATTATAAGCCTGAATCGTCGTTTACGAGCGAACTTCCAGAATCAGCAACTACAACGGGAAGGCACTACCACAAAAAAGGAAGGCTGCGTTCATACTTTTCGTCGCCTTGTAGGCGAAGCGCAAGGGATAGGCATCGATCTAGGGTTTCAGCGCTGATCGATACCTATGATTTGCTTTTCGCTCAGAACGCTCGAAACGATCAAAACACCGACATAAGTATGAAGGCAGCCGTGCAGAGGCAAAGGAGGAGCGGTCGGTAGAACATTCTTCCCCTGACCGGGAAAGAGCGACACAAGGTGGGGCGGCTTCTCGTTCTCGCCAGATATGTCGTTGTTCGATTTCTGCCTTATCTATGGGGCTTTTTAAAAGGAAAGATCGTCTCCAAACACCATCATCAAGGGTTGAAAACTTTCTTTGAGGGCTAGGATAAGTTTTATGGGGGTTGAAATTGATCTGTTGCTGTACAGATGTGAGAAGTTTACCTTTGCCAACGCTTATATCAGCAGTATTGCGGAGTTCCACTTTCCCAACCAATTAAAGTGGTGTTTTTTTTGAGACATCGTGAAACTAAAGGGCAGCTTTCTGCCAAATGTGATAATCCTCAGACAATTCAAACACTTTAGGCTTTATTATCAGTACAGGATTACCGTTGGATCTTGACCACAGTCCACAAATTAGCAAAACAGATCCATTCTGCAGCGCACGCGAAATTTGATTGTGAAGTGCGAAGAAGTAACCAAAGGAATGCCTCTTCGACACGGTGGAAATCGAAGGATTGAGAGAATTAGAGGGGTTACCACAATAGCCGAACATAAAAGCTCAAAAATATTACAGAAGACCCTGATCTGCTAGAATGGTAAGAACTGATGAGTTGACGATTGGGCGCTCCATCGCCAATGCAAACGCCGCGACGCGACGGGACCACAACGACCGGCAGCGGCGGCTTGTTGAACAGCTGATTCATCGGAAATCACTTTCCTTTGATGTCGTTGTTTTCGGTTCCCTCACGGAACCTTCCTTATCATTTCGTGGGACGCGGCAGCTACCATATCAGTCGTTGAATGCTTGAGGAAGTCTTGTTTTTGTTTATTATTCATTTTATTTGCGATGGTGTCTCTGCCTTTCTTCTAAATACTTCGGAGTGAAGTTAAACGTTGAAGGGAAATTGGGCTGAAATTTGTATGCTTTTTCCCATCCATAATAGGTGGCCGGTCTGCACTGAGTTGGTTACTGTATTATTACCTCTTTTTGCGCCGAAGTTAATGGTATTAGACTTCGCCAGTACTGTTTTCCTAAAAGTTCCGAGAGTTTTTTCTTCCAAAGCATACTCGCTTATGTCAGCTCTCATCTCAGTTCTTTTTCTAATGTTTCCTTTCTGCTTAGTTTATAGAACTATATTCCATTTGTTTGTGCTGCTGAAAAGCTAGTCAGCATTTAAATAATAGACTTGACATAATTAGAAAATGTATTTGAATTGCGAACATCTACCCACTGGAAATATCTGGATCACTCTTCAACGTTTAGTAGGCTTGGAAAGAGAGCCTACCATTGGGAAATGTGGTGCCTAAAAATTCCAAAAAATATTCGGGTTTGATAGGTAGGAGAAAGTGTGCAGGTGAAAGAAATGTGTGGAATTGCAGTGGATCGGAATAATGACAGGTCACAAGCCGCTGCACAGCTTTCCGGAAAAAGTGGTTTTCAAAAGCAATCATTCAAAGCAAACGAGTTTTCAATCCGACATGTGATAAAATAAAAAACAGTATGATTGAGATTTTGGACTTGCGCAGCTTTTCCTTCTTGTTTTCACCAGTTCAAGGAAAGTTTGATTGTTCTAAGATGGGCATGGTAGTCTAGCAATCCTGTCTAGTATAGTGGTTTCGAAAAATGGATGGTTGGTTCCTTTCAAGGTTTTCTCCAGTTCAAGGCCCAGTAGGATAATACGGTTGATTTCCGTGGCCTTTCTTTCGTCACACTCCTTTCTGTCGGATTGGCCCACAAGTAATGGCGTTTTTTCTCACTCGAAATATCGCGCTAAAGATGAGAAGTTTTGCCATTGAGTTTTACGCTGTTTTGCAGAAAATTCCTCGCCCTACCCGAGGTTCTTAGTTTTCTTCAATTCTCTTCCCACCAATATTTAAATGCTCAAACTGGAGTGCCGAGTCAACAAAATTGAGCCTTTTCGACAGCCTGTTTTCTTTCTCCTCTAATTAAAAAAACTAAAACAGCTCAGGCCCAATTGCTAAGTATATGGCCAAGAGGTTCTGTCTCTCATAAAGGCTCATAATGGTTTTAATCATTCGAAGATTTCAATATCCACATCACAGACAAGCATCGAACCTAATGTCCTACTTACTGAGAGCTTGTAGAACCACCTTATTCATGGATATTCATGTCGGAATCGTCGGAGCTCATAGATGCTTCCTTATCATTATCAAGCGTCACCCTCAATGATGTTAGACGTTTGAAGGTTACTGGGTAGCTTCTGCAGGAAGGGCCCAAGGAGCCCCCCCCCTCTCAAGCGATGCACTTTATACTACCTTATAGAGCAGAAGATTATCTATCGAATAGAATAGAACGCATTGAAAATGTTTCCGTTTTCATGGAAAAAAAACTTTATAAGGTAAAAAAACGCCATACTTATGAGCCAACAAATCATGTCCGCTCCTAGTTCAAAAGCTTCTCGTTTCCTTAGATATTCTGCTGTAACTATAAGAGAATCCGTATTTTCTTGGATGGCACGGTCTCGCATAGAGGATAAAGGGCGCATCTGGTTGACTGCACAAAATCCCGTGTAATCCTATGAAGACTTTTAAACTGGTGCTGCAAAATGGTATAGGCTTCATGTTTCACGCAATCTCCTCGCGTTATTCCATTTTGAACGGCGTTTAGTGCAGGAACGTGCAGTCTAAAATGTCACGCAAGGCGTGCGGATTTTTGCCTTTACAGGCTCTAGGAAGAAGCTCCGGGTGGGTGAACCACCTAGGGCGAAAACTGGTCTGAGGACGAGGCTCGTGATATCGCTTAGCTTCACAGGGGTTCACATTCTCCCCTCCCCTACTCCCAAATCAAACCACTTCCCTCAAGCATAGGTTTTATAAACGGAGTAAACACGGCTCTGTTTTGTGAAAAGTTTGCAAAGGTGATTTCTTGTGTAATCAGTTCTCGTTTCGGCCATGTTTTCAAAGGTTTTTAATCTGGGTACACACACCAGCTCTTTATCATTCTCTCTCTCTCTCTCTCTCTCTCTCTCTCTCTCTTTGAACGACCTTCTCCCATCTTTTACTACTTGTACGATTTTATTTAATGGGAAACTTAATGGAAACTGTGTAAAATCAAATGAATTCTATCCTCCGATCATTCGATGTTGCTTTGACTGAATCCATGGCATAATCGAAAAGATGTCAATATGCTAATAACATTGTTTTTGTTGACACTTTCACAAAACTGGTTTCTCAGCGGTAGTTGGTGTTCCAAGTAATAGATAAGTGGTGTGTCGAAAGAATCTTGAGAAGGAGAAGGTAAAGAAGCAGTGAGTGCTAACTTAAGGGTTACTGCCTAAGAACCTCTCTGATATGAACTTTTCAAACTTCTTTTTATTTTACGACACTCACAAAGATCCCGATGTCCTTGGCAGCTGAAATTCCTGTTCATGCTTTGTGCGTGCGATTTCCTCCGATGACCTTTTTGTTTCTCTTGGTTTGGGAATTGATAGAGCGCCTTGGCACACATTCTCCGCGTTCCTTGGTTGAATCATATGAGACGTGTTAAATTTTATACTGGTTCTTATCGCTTCAAGACATGTTGTAATGGTTCTTTTGTTTTTAGGTCATTGTAACCCGTAGACCCGATGGATTCTCGATAATTGGCAGTAGAAATACCATTCAGGAAGAGTACCATCGTTTGCTTCGATTACTAAGAAAAAATGCTGCCTTATTTATTTCTTGTGGTTGTTTGCTTTTTCCCAGTAGGTAAGTCTCTTTCTGCATATTACTGCTTATTTTTATTTTGCTTTTGTTGTTTATCAGCAAGCCCACTTTCATAAAATATGATATTTCAGTATATCCTCTGAACAATTTCGTCGATAATTACGAAAAATTGAATTATCGTGTTGTGAATACTGCTCGAAGGAAGCGTTCATCGGGCTACGCGGAGCCTTTAAACTTGAATTTCTTCGCATATAATAGGTTTGTTCAATTCGCAATTAGGTTTTTCTTTTTACACCATACGTAATGATTTGTTGTATTTATTTTTCGTTCATCACGAGGCGGATGTGGTGTAGTGGCACGTGGGCCCCCTCACCACTCGCGCGGTCCCGGGTTCGAATCCCGGGTCGACTCCCGCCCAGGCCAACCAAGCCTTCTACCCTCCGGAGACGATTAATTGGGACCCGATTCATCAGAAAGGGCAAGAATAATAACTTGTACATCGGCTGGCCCCCTAAGTAATTGTATAGCTGCGTGCGCACCCCAAAAGGGATTAATCAACGGGCAGGACTTAATCCTTCATCCTTTAGTTTTTTTTATAAATCCTTCATCCTTTAGTTTTTTTATACTTTTCCTTGGATATTCATACTGGCTTTACACTGTATTCGAAACATTGAAGTTCAATTAGCATTTCTACTCTTTCTAGGTCGTTTCATCTAAGCTTATTACCACTGGATCCATACAATGATCACTTTCATCCTGATCACATATTAGATGAAGATGGTCGTTACGAAGATATTCAGCCTCACAAGTTCCTCTATGAGGGATTCCTCAAAGGTCAGTTATATTATGGTAACGCTCCCTTCCTTTTTCTATTCTGTTATTTACTGACTACTGTTTTTATTTACTGATTTTATGAGGTTAATCGGGTTTGCTTGTTTGTTAATAATAATTATTATTATTATTACTATAAATAATAATAATAACAAAATGTGTTAAGGTGTTTTGAATAGTTGTTCAAGGAAGCCGCAATAGTTGTGCAATGGCCAAACCCCTGTCCTGAAATACGCTCTAATCAAATCGTCTTTAATATTGATAATTGCAAGAACTCAAACTAGATCAAAGGTTTTGAATTTGTAGAAGTTTGAATGCTCTTTTACGTACAAATACATTTTCTCGATGAAATACGTAACCTTCAAAAGGTGCACTGCTGTATTTGTAAGATTTGTTAAGTTGAACTTTCGCTCACATGAACCCTATGTATATTCTACAGGGCTTCTATGACCTCATGCTTTTTCATTGCAAGGGTGTAGAGGTATTTTCTCATCGCAACTTCAGACTGAGCGTCTGAAGGGAGGAAAATAAAGAGAGGGTTG
The DNA here is from genome assembly GCA_036418165.1 of Cooperia oncophora. Lineage (NCBI taxonomy): Eukaryota > Metazoa > Nematoda > Chromadorea > Rhabditida > Trichostrongylidae > Cooperia > Cooperia oncophora. Next base: position 11,903 of record MU912914.1, read on the forward strand.
GGGAGAGAGAAGGAGGGAGGAGAAGGGCTTCGCGTTTGGCAGATATCCAAAAAGTGTGAAAGAATCTTGATTTCCAGTTTTTTTTCCTGATTAGCCAGACTTTTCAACGCTTGTGACTGATTCCGAGTACGGTCAAGACTGAATAAGTATAGCATTTTCGATCGATGTTTGCGTCGTGAATAACCATTTTCTTACGAAAATCAGCCAAGTTTCTGCTCCTCGGATCACTCCAACTGAGCTTTTCAAAGAAACGTGAACTTTTTTGAGGGGAATGCTCGAAGAGGAATATTCGAGAATGAGCTTTTTCTTTCTCAGAGTAAGATTTTGTTTTAGATGACCCAGGATCTAAAGTATATGGATCTATTCTTGACGGGGTGTTCGAAGGTCACATCAGAACAGGGGATGGTATTTCATACAGTGTGGACAGAGCAGCGAAGTACTTCGATTATGACAGTCGTCCTTCTCAATATCACTCGATTGTCTATCGGGATGGTGACATCAATCACAGTAAGATACGTGTGAAAAGGTTCGCATAATTTTTTTGAGCCTTATGAATCGCTAATTCCCCAAGCTCGAAAACTGAAATAGTCGTGTGAATCGTTGTTCCTTTCAGATCGGCATCCTCTTCTGATTCCCACGTCAATGGCCTGCATTCATGTGGTCTAGATGATCGTGTGAAACGTGAAATGGAAAGGATACAACGTTCAGCGGAAGTTCCTTCGGATGTTTACACGAATTACATGACTATGTAAGTTGGTGACTCATTCGGGCGCAGTTTGCCGACGGGGAGCATTTGCATTTTCGTTGCTTCACTAGTTCTGGTTTACAAGTCTCACTCTGGTGAAACCTGTGAACTCTTGTGAAGCTGGAGCAAGCTCGTCAAGCCATCATGGTAAAACCTGTCAACTCGAGAAGAGGCTGTCTAGATGGGTCGACACGTCGATGGGAAGTCGTTAAGTGCAAAATGCCCCCCCCCCCCGTCGCCAAACAGCGCCCTCATTCTGGCATGCCTTATTTTCGGGGTATAAGGCGAACTTGTCAGCACGATCACCGGAAAGGCGCACGACAACGCACGCAAATGGCTCACGAAGAAAGCAACAGCCAACAATTTGGAGTCTTCTTTCATCAGTTCTGATTTCCTAGTGTTTCGAAACGTTTCTTGTTCGATATAATGCTCAATATACGTCACTCGCTTGGAGAAAAACATGCAAAGAACATGTAAAAAGGGAGCCAGAAAAACCGTTCGCGACGTTCGAGGTACTCTCTATACACAGGTTCGCCTCATACCCTGGTACCATTGTATTTGGTGATTTTTCATGAAATGATTTCGATGAGTATTGATCGCATAGGTTCTGTTAGCAAACTAATCCTGGCAGCTCCATAATATCGAGTTTCCATCCTCTCTTGTTTTAATTACAGTAGCTTTCGTCTTCTGCGCTCCGAAAAATGGTGTTTCCGGGCCCAGTTCGGCGACGGGGGGCATTTTACACTTTCACACCTTCACTACTTCTGGTTTACAAGTCTCATCTGGTAAAATTTGTGAACTGTTGTGGAGGTGGAGCAAGATCGCTTAGCTATCATGGTAAAGCGTGTTAACTCAAAAGGCTAACTAGATAGGTCGACTCATTGATGGGAAGCAAAGTGCCCCCTTCCGTCGCTGAACTGCGCCGTCCGTGTTTGGGATCACACGTTCCCGCTGTCTGGTTTGAACGACTTTGGCGCTTCGTTATACTTTGCAGCTTTATCTGTATCTCTCAGACTTCGTTCATACTGCGCGTCAGCGTTTTGAACGTACGGAATTTGAGAGTACGGCAAACTTTCGAGAGACTAGGAATGTATTGGTATCGATCCAGCGTTTTGAGCTTACGCCGGCGTTCTGAGCGTTTCGCGGGTAATTGCCTACGTACGCTGAAAACGCTGACGCAAACTATGAACGCAGCCTTAATGACATCTCATATTAAACCGTTGCTCGAAGTATTGAAATACTGAATGAAATCTAGATAGCTTGAAAATGATAGCTATGCACTTATCCATATCCTCTTGAAGGCACGGACGATCGAAACGTGCAATTCGGGATAGCAGTGGATTGTACTCAGTGAGGACGTGTGCGCTATATCTGCAAGCTGATCACAAACTTTACGAACACATAAAACGGAAGGAGGGAAACAACGATCCCATACGGTAAGGTTTTTCACTGAGTAAAAACCGTAACTGGTTTTCTGTTATTCTATTAGGTTGGCGGGAATTTCTGTCATTTTTTCGAACTCAGAATATTTGCCCATTACCTGAAGAGGGGTGAACGGTAATGTGAGCACTTATACATCAAAGAGTGGTCTTTCTATTAGTACCACTCGCTTGATTCCTGCTTCTTCTTCTTCTGCAATATGGACAAGAATGTTATCCGCTACCATCGCCACCGACCCCTCCAAATGCTTCTGATAGTGCAGCGCACTTCCAAAAAAGTTCTAGCCGTTCCTCATGCAATAGAGCTGGATGGCTCTCCCCTTGCAGTGGTGTAGCACAGACATTGCTCCTTCTAACTGCGAGTTGCCTCCCGTAATCAATCATTACTGGACGAGAAATTACGAGAAAACCTCGAAAAGTCTGAGTTCAAGCCAAGATTGAGATGATGTCCAACTTTGTATCGCGCCTCCCTGCATTGTGAAGCGATGGCATCCATGAGGTGCTCAAAAACAGGCAAGGACCCCGCAGTAGCATTGCTGTACAATTTTGATCTTACACGCCTCTCTATAAAAAGAAAGCCTAATTTGAAAAAATGTGACAGAACTTTCCCGCCAACCTAATATAATTTGTTCGCATTGTATCCAGTCTCCCTTCAGTATGATGATACAGTTGACTTTAAAGGCGGCCATTTTCGACCTTCTCTTTTGGTTTTCGCTAAAGCAGTGCTGCTTTGCATGAGCTGTTGCCTAAAAAGCCTCTGGTCATCAGATGATGACTCTACAATTTTTCTCACCATTTTACTACATTTTGATATTACACATCACATTTTCATCAGCTATTGAGTTACACGTCACATTTTCATCAGCTATTGAGGTGTTTAGGAACTAGTCAGGTGAAGTCATATTTGCACATTAAGGGCGAGCGTGTCACGTTGTTATCGTACGAAGTTGTAGACCACGCAGTTGAAGAACTTTTCATTACGCGTTTTACATGTTGCCATTACCACTGTAACCGGTCCATGTTTCCTAGCTGGAGGACCGTACATGCACGATGGAGAGACGGAACAGCTTCTTCCGTTGGGGGAAATTTTGCAGAATACGGCTCCCCTCAAAGCTTCCTCGAGGGAGGTGGTACAATGCAATGGGATGGATCAGAAAAACTCAATATTATGGCCAAAAACAAACACAACTTCTTCCCTCTATCGACTAAATACGACCTTCTAGCTGGAGCTCCCCAACGTACGGCAACATCAACGTGCTGTGGGTGGGAACAGGGGTTTCGAGAAAAACAGGCTGCTGTTCCAAGGCGGAAGCAAGGTTCGTAGTTGAATTAATGCAATTAAAGCGCTCTGAAAAGTTCCTATCAAGAAGATGATAGGGGTCTAATTGCATGGGTAAAATAATTGTGATATTGAGGGGAAAGACGATGCGAGCTTACATTTTTTTTACAGTTTTTTTTGATATTTGGACCTTCCAACCTCAACGATAACCTTTTTAAAGTTATTCATGGAGCTGACCACCGCGACCGAATTCCTATTCGTGCTGATACCGTGACCTACAGCGCTAAAACGTGTGTCACGCCACCATGCTATTGAGCATCCTCACGAGATAGGCCGGTGGGCAACTGTTTACCCATCGCCTTGCGAAAATTGTCCGTCACTAGTGCGCTTTTTTAGGGTAGGGTAAGTTTTATTTACTCAAGGAAAACACGTCAGAGTTTTTGCATCAATCGTTTAGGCAAAGAAATTCGGAGTTTCTTTGGATTCGGACTTCAAAACATTGTTTTCCAGAACTCGTGAAGAAATTGTGAGCCTATTTTACAATCATATCAAAGCAGTGAATGAGATCTACGAGGGAACGAACTTCAACGGCATCAAAGGCCTTCATTTTGTGATCCAAAGAACTTCGGTTGGTTTCAGCTACATCTTTAGTCAGCTTAAGCAGAACGTTGGTACTCGAGCCTTTTCTTCTACTATTTTGGAGCTTAGTATATTGTAGTTTATTTATTCTTCCACAGATTTATACTCCCGACACGTGCGATCGCGGTCGTCCTGTACCGGGCAGCGATAATCCGTTCTGTGAAGAGAATGTTGATGTGTCCAACTTCCTCAATCTTAATTCTCAACGGAATCATTCGGCATTTTGTCTAGCTTATGCACTTACTTTTCGAGATTTTGTTGGAGGAACTCTCGGATTGGCGTGGGTAGCCAGTCCACAATACAGTAAGTTCCACATTATGGTGTGTCTCACACAGTAGATTGTGGCTCGATATTTTATTTTCTTGGGGCGTTTTTTGGTTAGTTGCCCAATATCTTGCTTTGCAGATACGGCAGGTGGTATATGCCAAATCTATCAACGATACAACGAAGGCTCGAGAGGCTGGGTGTTTCGCTCATTGAATACGGGAATTGTTACACTTGTCAACTACGGGAATCGTGTGCCTACAAGAGTCTCACAGTTGACGCTTGCTCATGAGATTGGTCATAATTTTGGCTCTCCTCATGATTTTCCTCTAGGTTTGAAGCTTTTCACCTTTCCTTTGATTTTCCATTGTTGCAAATAAAGTGTTGTAGAATGTCAGCCCGGCCTTCCGGACGGGAATTTCATCATGTTTGCATCGGCAACATCTGGAGACAAGGTGAACAACGCGAAGTTCTCACCGTGTTCAGTTGCGAATATCTCAAGCGTCCTGCACGTTGTGCTGCAGTCAGTGCCTATTGATCCCACGCGTCATGCTGGACCAGTTGGAGCGTTGATGAAACGGAACTGCTTCCAAGGTTAGGGTGATATTTGTAAAAACTTTCTTTGTGAGAGCTCAAGTAATGTTTCCTGTAATTTTATTTCGTCGGTTACTAAGGACCCCCTTATTATTAGGTTGTCCGGAAAGTTCTCAGCGTTTTGTGCACCTATTTTTTGTACATTCACTGCTGATTAAAAACTCATTCTGCCTTGCTTCTCAGTAGCACATCCTGTAGAGAATTTCTTGCGCTATCTGATGGTATAATTGCCGTTTCACCATTGCTTGATAAACCCCCTTTTTTCAAGATTTTTTCAAGCATGTGAAAAGAGCACTTCGGACGATTTTTTTCTTCGACTATAAATTGGGGCAATCCGCAATCGAAACAGCTCAACAAATTAACCAGGTGTGGGGGCCCAATAGTGCTAGAGAAAGCACTGTGCGGCAATGGCTCAACAAATTTCGTTCTGGAGATAGCCTTGAAGATGAACCTCATAGCGGTCGACTAAAGCAATATCTGACGAGGATTTAGGGGGATTTTGGAGGCTGACCCATCCCAAACAGTTCGAGAGATAGCAGAAGAGCTAGGCCTTGGCAAATCCACTGTTGCAGATGGTCTGGAACGCATTGGGAAGGTGAAAAAACTCGACAATTGGGTGCCCCACAATCGGAGTGACCGGCAGGAATCGGCACGTCTCGAGGTTCCTTCTGCATTGCTTTTGCGCAGCAGAAACGACCTGTTTTTGGGCCGAATTGTCACCTGTGATGAAAAATGGGTCATGTATGATAACAGGAGACGTTCCGGACAGTGGTTGGATTTCGACGAACCACCGAGGTAATTTTCAAAGCCGAACCCTCACGAAAAAAGATTCTGGTCACGGCTTGGTGGTCATCGGCTGGTGTGATCCACTATAACTTTTTATCACCAGGCCAAACCATCACAGCAGAACCCTACTGTGAAGAAATCGACGAATTGTACCGAAAATTTTGTCAGATGCAGCCCAACACTTATCAAAAGAAAGGGTCCGATTCCTTTGCATGACAACGCCCGCCCACACGTTTCACAAATCACTATCCATAAATTGAACGAATTGGGGGTTGAAGTTCTACCTCAACCGCCATATTCTTCAGACCTTTCGCCAACCGACTATCACCTTTTCTAACATTTTCAGAACTCCCTTGCTGGAAAATACTTCATCAATCAGGACCAAAAAAGCCTTAGTGGATTTCGTGAATTTTCGACCACCCAGTTTTTTACTTTGATGGGATTTCTCGACTGCTGTCACATTGGCAAAAGTGTGCTGATTCGAATGGTGCCTATTTCGATTAAATCCGATGAGTATTAAAAAAGTTACGATCGTTTAAAGTGAAACACCCAAAACGCTGAGAACTTTCCGGACAACCTAATAATTCAGTTTGTTTACATAGATAGCAGTTCGGTAAGATTTTAGATCTATGTGATGGTTGGATACTTTAAGTCATCCTCACTGATTTGCGGCCAATATTTAGAGCGAACATCAGCGTTCTGCGGAAATCAGATCCATGAACCAGGTGAAGAATGTGACTGTGGATTCTCACAAGCAGACTGTGACCAGATGGGTGATAAATGTTGCACGCCTCATGAAACGGCACGAAGCGGTTTCAGTGTTAGTGGAGGCCCGTGTAAACGAAAGGTGAGTCAGTCTCGTCTGTTTGCAATTTCGTATTGATTATTGCCATATTAGGAATTGATAGTCTCACTGTAAAATGCGTGGATTATGTTTGCATTGTCACGGTATGAAGAGGGTTGGCTGGATACTATTGTATTTGTACTTGTATCATAGGTGCTCCCATTAATCATCGAATTGCACGAACGGATGCCTGTGAGGTGTGAGGCGCGCTATTGTTATCCAGTGTGTTCTCTGACCAGGGAAGTCTGCCAACTTACCATGGAACTTTGAATGAGACCTGGGTAGATCGATAGAGTCTATAAGGTTATTTACAAATATAGATAGCAAAACTGCAACCTGCATTTCACAAGCAACTTATGAGCAGGTAAAGTTTGTAATGGTGCAGTAGGTGGAGGCTTGGTGGTGAGCTGTGAAGCATAAGCGAGGAATCGCATACGTCGAATCGAGTCGTGGTGGTTCAGTGGTAAGGTTCGACGTTCGACGACTCGATTCGACGTATGCGATTCCTCTCCTATGCTTCACCACCAAGCCTCCACCCTACTGCACCATCTCACAAGTTGCTTGTGAAATGCAGGTTGCAGTTTTGCTATCTATATTTGTAAATAACCTTATAGACTCTATCGATCTACCCAGGTCTCCATTCAAAGTTCCATGGTAAGTTGGTGGACTTCCCTGGTGAGCTCTAGGGACCATGAACATCAAACCATTCGTTCAGAGCTTTCACGAAGAAGTTCAACCATCGCGTAGACCTCAGTCATGTAATACAGCAGTACGTAGCCTACAGTCTTCATGCCGTGACCGTGCAAACATAATGCCCGTGTTCTGTGGTTGGACTGGTCAATTCAATCACATGGTTAACAGCAATTCAGTGGCAACAATACTCAATGTGGCAGTGTTCACTTCACTGGTGTCGGACAGGAAAAAGTTGTCCTACTTCCAAACGTTGTGGTCGTGTCGGGGTTGTAGTTTGCACAGGACGGATGGCGCTCTGACTAGCTAAAAGGCTTAGGAGGCCGTTGCCGATGCTTCAGAGTTTTTATTAGTAATGCCGTTATGCAGTTATGACTAGAAAAGTCAGAGTTCCCTGGTGTTGGAATGACTTAATAAGAACCATCTCTACATTTGAGAAGAAAGTATGTCAAAAGCCGACGTGGTTCCGTTAGCTATTGCGGACCGCAGCTCATTTCATGATTTTGACCCCGATACTTAGCAGTATAATCTGTCTTTTGTCTGCTTTGGCCAAATTCTGTACATGAAAAAGGTACACATTAATTCAAATGAACTGCCGCAGTGAAAAATTGTATGACTGCGTCTGTGGATTTTGAGATTTATTATCTTGAGCTGCGCCTTGAAGATGCAGCCGTTTTTTTAGAAATTGAAATTTCAAGGTATTTGGGTCATCTTTATCAATTTGTGCGCGAGCTTTTGGTTGTAAGCTTAATTATTTCCATCGTTCAGAACGGGGCCAAGTGTTCTCCGTCTGAGGGATACTGTTGCAATTCCGAGACTTGTTCGTTGCACCAAGCGATTGATTATAAAATTTGTCGTCATGTAAGGATTCTAAATAATTGGTTTCTCGTCCGCAAGGAATGCATGTTCTTTTTTCTCAAGGAATCAGAATGTAGTGAGACGCAGTGGTGTAATGGACTCACAGCCCAATGCCCTCCATCTCCACCTAAAGAGGATGGATTGCCATGTCAGGACAGTACGAAGGTTAACACATTTATTTATTTTTATTTGGTTCTATTTGTACAGTTGAATGCCTTTGACATATGGATTCGCTTCACAGGTGTGCTCAAGAGGTAGCTGTAATGGATCGATATGTGAATTTGTTGGTCTAAAGGACTGTTTCCTCACTGAAGGAAAGCCGGAAGAGTTGTGCTTCCTGGCTTGTATCAAAGATGGAAGTAGGTTTAATTAAGTTAAAGATATATGCATTGCCTGGAACATTCACAAGTTTGTTTGGAGTTGGAAAAAATCGGGGGTAAATAGTATTAACAACGTCTGCGTCAGGATAAGCTAGAGTTTGTACCTAGAAAGGATCTAATACTGTATCCAGAGCAGAGCACTTTCCCGTTGTGGGATTCTCAGTGGAGGAGGGATCGTATTTTTGCTGGACGGATGAGGGTCATTTTTAATTTGAGAAAAAAAATTTTATGGTTGTTTCTCCTGTTTTACAGGCGCTGTGCACATCGTTAGGAAAGCTCCAATGGGAGGGAAGGATCGTATTTGTCTTTGAGAGGAATTTATCACGTTTTAAAAATTTTTTCCCCTTTTCCTGAGTTTCGTCTTTTTATCACTGATGCTGTATTTCCCTTCCCCTAGTTGTTTCAACCTCGTTCCCCCCTCCCCCGCCCCGATCGAGGCAAAATTCATTTGTAAAATGTGAAACTTCAGAGAATGTAAATGGTAAATGTAGGGTGCTGGGGAAGGGGAGGGGGTCGTAGCAGAGAAAGAAACTGAGGATGAGTCGTGTCCACCGAAAGGTTTCCTTAGCGGCAAGACGTGCTCTGATCCAGAGATTGCGTGTAAGGAAGGGATGGGGCCGCTTCCTTTTTCGCCGATGACTGGGTTCTTCTCATTTACACATTTCCACTACCTCTGTGCTGCTTCTCTACCATTTTCACTTTTTTCAACTCCCAGTAGCTTCTTAGAGTGAGAACAATGGTTTCCATACTCTATCTTTTTTTCAGAATGCACATCGAGTGTGAATCTGCCGGAGTTTGCCGCGAACAGAACTGTCTTCACTGAGTTTAGTCAACACGGCAGAAAAGGAAAGAGTGGACTAGTGTTGCACCCAGGATCGCCTTGTGATAACTACAAAGGTCAGAAGACTTACACCATAATTGAGTAGTTTGGTTGAAATTCGAACGCATTACGGAAGCGATTGGTTACGCTTGGTGGCGCACCAATGTAGGTCAGCTGTCGTTGACCTGTTATCAGCAGAACGCGGACAATGGCGTACCAGGTCGTAGTTATATTGCTCCCCTATACGATCCTGTCTGGGAAGGGTGGCGTAATCAGTGGTCATTGCGAAATAACAAAATTTAATATATTTGAAATACGGAGTACGGAGCCCATGCGAGGTTCCATGATCTTACTCAAGGGAATGATGATTATTTGAAACGTATTTTTGTTTATGCTGGAAATAATTTTTTCTGAGAGAGGGAAGCAGTAGGGGATTAGGAGTGCTTTGCAAAAAGTGGTTACAATGGCAGTAGGCGTGCTTTTGAACAATCAGGGGAAATGCAGAAATTCATGATTAACACTGTTCCTGACGAGCATTTACGGCATCTAAGAGTAGAAACAGGTGGTGTTCATTCTCTTACAAATATTTTCATAAATAAAATGTAATATTGAATAAATAATTAAACAAGTAAGTCATTGGCATTATTCTCGAAATTCCAGGATACTGCGACATTTTCCGTAAATGCCGTAGTGTTGACGCCAATGGTCCGCTTGCTCGTCTGAAGAACTTATTGTTCAATAAAAAGACCATAGAGACGGTTACGCAGTGGGTTCAGGTAAGTTTTTGAGTTTTATCCCAAAGACAGTAGGGTACACGATTTAGTTGCCTGTCAAAAATGAAGGTGGAGGTGCTAAATAGTACGTCGCCATTCCACTGAGGACACGTTGCACGTTGGGATCCCCAGCGAGCGGGTCGTATTGGCTTGGTGAAGGAAGGGTGTGGTGTTTGCTTTCGTAAAAATACTTTCCGTTGCTGCCTTTTTCAGTTTTGTTCCAGTTCACATGCGCTACATGCCCCACCTAGAGCTCGACGATTTTTCGGGGAAAAAGTGTGAAGTTTCGGCAAAAACCCTGGAAACGGAGTAGGGTGTTGAGAGGATTTAGGAACATGGTAGGTGAGCTGGGAAAGAGGGTCGTACCAGTAGAGGAAGTTTTGAGGGAGGGGTTCTTATTTTGCAAAATTTCCCCCAACGGCAGGTCAAGCCTGATTCTACTCAAAGGCTGGTCGGACCGGTCAAAGGACAGTGGGGATAGTGTTCATCAGGGGACAAGCTACCTGAAACTCAGGATGTGTGATTACGTTTCTTAGACCTTCATTGCATACTTCGTAGCACGCCTCTCGTCGCAAATAAGCCACTTATCGCAAGTTAGACGCATTATTTCCCCTTTTTCGCTGTTACATAGCACATATTTGCAAGAAAAAATGTTCGTATCCACTGCCTTCAATGGAACTTGTTAAGGAATGTTTTCTAGCTCATGTTTTCATCCACTTTTTTTTCAGGAGAAGTGGTGGGTGGTTGTATGCGGTGCGTTGATAATCCTCGTCTTTATGGCATTATTCATCAAGTGTTGTGCTGTTCATACGCCAAGTACGAATCCAAACAAACCACCGGCACTGAATCTTTATCAGACTCTGACAAGGCCTTCGACGCTGATTGTGGGTTCAATTTCATTAATAGTGATTGATTATGATCACTGGCATATTAGTTTACTTGGAGATAATTTCCATTAGGTTTATCCATAACTTCCTGAATGCTTTACGTTGTTGCTGTGGAAATTCTTGAAAAAAGAAAAACAATCCAAAATTTTGATACATGTCCCGTTATGTGGCGTAGTCTTCCTCGGTACCAGCTAGCTATCCAACTCATTTATCAGCTGCTTGTTGTCCATTTTTTTCAGGATGAGACTTTGAAACCTTTTTTTTTCGTAAGTGCAGGTTCGGTTGGCCTGAACGATAGGTTGCACGCGATTTGCTAAGTGATAGAGGGGGTCACATTATTAATCCATGCCACATCAACGGTACACTTTACTCCAGGAAGGCTTTCTTTATTGGAAAATGATTTGCGCGTTTGCTGCTCTTCCCCCCTGACTCTCGATTCCGATCATCTGCGCGAAGCTGTTGGAAAGGTTCTCCGACACACTAGCAGTTATTTATCATAGCACCTTACCAGGGAAGTCCGCCAAATTACCATGGGACTTTGAATAATAAGGTTGTTACAAATACATATACATACATACATAAATATAAAAACAAATATAGGTAGCAGAAATGCAACCTGCATTTCACAACCAACTGACGAGCAGGTAGTTAGTGGTGCACTGGAGTGGAGACTTGGTGGTGAGCTGTGAAGCATAAGCGAGGAATTGCCAGATCGGGTCGTGGTGGTTTAGTGGTAAAGTTCGACGTTCGACGACTCGATTCAACGCCATTCCTCGCTTATGCTTCATAGCTCACCACCAAGCCTCCACCCTACTGCACCATTACAAATTTTACCTGCTCATAAGTTGCTTGTGAAATGCAGGTTGCAGTTTTGCTATCTATATTTGTAAATAACCTTATAGACTTATCGACCTACCCAGACATTCAAAGTTCCATGGTAACTTGACGGACCTCCCTGGTAGGTGAAAAGAGATGACATCCTTGTGGCATTCCCCTAATCTAGGGAAGACTTGAAGGATTTTCTCCTCGCATCACACCTACGACTGATTACCCAACCACAGTAGCAGTGTAAAGAGGGGCGTTAGCGGCTGGTAAACCTGGAAACTCCGACCCGCTAGTATACAGGCAACCTATAGCCCTCCTTTTGGAGCTTGATTGACAACTTGAGGAAAAATATAGCAGTTTCCATGTCCATGCTTGGTTCTCAACTAGGAGTGACGTTTTCCCTAGCGTCATCCGGCTGGCTTTTCCATTAATTTTTTATTCTTCTAGCGAAGATCTGACTGGAGATCTTTTTAACTGTTTTAGCGAATGTCTGTTCCCTCAGTTTAGCGTTAGGTAAGATTGCAGTTTTGGTTCGATTCACATCTCAAGTGCGCACCTGTGCGTGCATCAAATAAATAAATAAATAAGCATATAAATAAAAATAATAAATAGCGTTCAACTTTTAATTGTTGAGAAGTTTAATTTGTGAAAATTCAGCGACAACGTCGGCATCGAAGTCGTGCACCATTACCAGGTGCCACATCAAGTAGTGCAGCTCCACGATCGAGTTCCGCAGCGCAACAGTCGGCGTCATCAGCTCGTCCTCGTGCTTCAGCACCTCCCCTTCCGCAGGCACCGTCTACGGCGGCTCCGGTGATCCCAACTGGGTCCGCTCCACCAGTGTCTACGGTGCTGGTAGTAGAACCACCCCCTCCTTATACAGCTGCTGCCGATCCTGGTAGTGCTTTAGGAGGCCCACGAAGAGGCCATCGACGGAATAAACGGCAAACAAGTTCCGACGCGGTGCCAAAAGCACCGAAACAGAAATCGCGATCAAAAGGCAAGTGATTAGTGTGTTTTAGTCGGTGCGTTTCTGATGGGTGATTGTCTATATATTGAAGAGGGTGCTTCAATCAGTTTTGTTTTGTGCACACATTTCGGTTATTTAATTTTTCGTATAATACACTGCATGATATGTTCTTCATGATAATCATTGCCAAGTTTCTTAGTTTTTTTTGACGGTTAATTGATTGGTTCTACGGTGACTACCACCTTTTGTCTTTATGTGCAGGGCTGACAATCGGAATGCTCACTTTTTCTCGGGAAATGAAAGGAAATACAGTAAAGCGACTAGCTTTCTGAGGACCATTCATTGTAGTACTGGTCGATTGTTTTCCTTTCATTTTCCAGTGTGGATGTGATATTCCCAAGGATAAGCCTGAACTGAACTTTCCAGTTTCTATGTATCAATTGAGGATATGATATTTGCTCACTTATCACTTTCCCATGGTTATCAATTTGACTTTTTCTCGTAATCATTGGCCGATTGTACTGGGTTTGTCTTCATTTCATTCTCGACGCTTTTTTAGGTTGAAATTATTTTGAAGTCGAATTTCTATCGCTTTCCTTTGAACCCATCAGATCTTTCTTTCTTCTAGGTGACGTTTTTACCACTACTTACTCATGTTCATTTATTGCCGCAAAAGCCTTTCCACACAAAATGGTCTAAGTTTCTTTCTCAGAATTAAGTATTTTCTGTAAAATTTGGTGATTTTGGTCTCATATACTCCTACGCTATGCATTGTTCACCACGTGTCTTTGGATTACGATTGATGATAAATATATAATTTTCCTAATAATGAGAGCAATAATAGAATAAGAGGGTTTCAGAAAGAATATAGTTTAAAGGGAGTAAGAACAACGAAAACAGTCTTTGGACGACACTTGAGCTGCGCCTGTACTTTACGACATGGAGTATAGCGGAAGCACAGAGCGCACTAATTAGGAGCAGGGCAGATTGTAAAGCCTCCACTTGATGTATTATATTAATAATAGAGAAGGGAGCCAAAAAAAGCCACCTCGGCCGAGTCACATATCAGCAAAGTTTTCGCAGCCCAGACAGAGGACGTGGATACGAGTACCAGGGCAAGATGTTCCTCGATAAGCAGGAGCTGGCTCTCGCCCATCACCTTCATGTACACCAAAATATGAAGTCATCTCCAGTCGCAGCCTGACTGGAGAAGGCCTTGGAATTCATGTCACCTCCAAACAGCTGCGAAACTTCTTGTATGGAGTCACCCATGGATAGCTACCTGGAGACCAGTACTCTTGATCTGGATGACCTCCAACATCGAGCAGCCCTACAACGTCACTATGGTTTAGGACATCATCTTCACACCGATATTTTCTTCGTAGAGTTCGGACTGAAGGTGAGCGCTGACAGGTTACATCGAGCAACTCGTGAAGAATATCCTCCCCACATGTGTCGCCTTACACCATCTTGCAAACCTTTGTACTGCTACAGGATTGGGTGCCACCACATGGAGTTAGGGCGCTGGAAAAACTATTGGGTGCCTCCACACGATTCGAAAGGCATCGGAAAAACTTTCGCCTACTTGGAATGGAAGGACGTTGAGTACCTGAAGAAGACGGAATATCCAAGTGTGTCACCTGACCTAAACCCCCTCAATTACCCGGTTCGGGCGGAGTTCAATAGGGTGGTCTACAGTGGCGGAGAAATCAACGATCTCGCTGAACTCAGGTACCCACTCACGGTCGCGTGGCAGAATCTCTCGATGGCGCTCGTCCAGAAGGCTGTGGCGGAGCATCATGATAGTATACAATATGCTGTTGAATATGGTGGTGGAAATGTCCAATCAGAATTTAATTAAGTGTAACTTATAGCCCTGAAAGTCAAGGAAGAAAAGTGACTTTTTTTGCCCCCCCCCTGTATACATTACCAATGTATATTATAATAATGTACTATTTGTGATGCGGTACGCATTCTATATCCATTTATAAGAAGAAGCTTATTGAATGCGATGTGGGCTGTGTAATGACTTGAGGAGACAAGCTGATGCAGTCCAGTCACTTATCCTCCCAGATGAATCTGGGACCAGTTCATTGTCCCAGGAGGATAGAAGGCTTGGTTGACTTGCGCGGGAGCCGATCCGGGCATTCACCGCCCGCGTGCGACTTGCCCATACTCCGCGTCCACCGCAGGGCAGATTTAATCAGGCGGTCGTGTATTGCCGGTAGGGGCAGTTCGTAAGGGCAGGGGCCAATTAGTGCTGAAGATTGATCAAACCAAAGCGATTAGCTTGGACATTTTCCTAAGACTATGTGGGGGAGGAAGGCAGAAACGAAATTTTTTCCGTCGACAAGGCAATATAGATAACCCTTTATTAAATTCTGATTTCACACTTACCATCATATTCAACAACACATTGTACACTATCACGAAACTCCGCCACAGCCTTCTGGACGAACGCCATCGAGAGATTCTGCCACGCGACCGTGATTCGGTGCCTGAGTTCAGCGAGGTCGTTGATTTCTCCGCCACTGTAGACCACCCTGTTGAGCTCCGCTCGGACCCGGTAATCGAGGGGGTTTAGGTCAGGTGACACACTTGGATATTCCAACTCAACGCCCTTCCATTCCAAGTAGGCGAGAGTTTTTCCAACGCCCTTCGATTCATGTGGTGGCACCCAATGCTGTAGCAGTACAAAGTTTCCAAGAAGGTACGGGCGACGACATGAAGGAAGGATATTCTTCACGAGTTGGTCGATGTAACCGTCAGCGCTCACTTTCAGTCCGGGGTCCACGAAGAAAATATCGGTCTTTCCATTCCAGGTACGTCCGGTCCATACCATCAACCCGCGCCTTGGCGACTGCGGTGAAGATGATGTCCTAGACCGTAGCGACGTTGTCGGAGCTGCTCGATGTTGGAGGTCTTCCAGATCAAGAGTGCCGGTCTCCAGGTAGCTGTCCATGGGTGACTCCATACAAGAAGTTTCGCAGCTGTTTGGAGGTGACGTGAATTCCATAGGCCTTCTCCAGTCAGGCTGCGACTGGAGATGACTTCATATTTTGGTGTACATGAAGGTGATGGGCGAGAGCCTGCTCCTGCTTATCGAGGAACATCTTGGGTATCTTCCGCCCTGGTACTCGTATCCACTTCCTCTGTCTGGGCTGCGAAAACTTCGCTGATATGTGACTCGACCGAGTGTGACTTTTGCCCTCCCCTGTATACGCAAATCTCTGCACAGCAGGCATTATAGAAGTGAGCACATCTCTGCGTGCGAGTCAGATACATGGCACAATCGACGCCGAATGAAGTAGTGATTTCTCACTCACTTCGACGAAAAGGCGTGAAAAAACGAAGTGGTTAGTGCGGCAGCTGCGAGCGGCTCATAATGTTCCATAGCAGTTTTACTGTGGGGGGATTTTCGAAGGAGTTACTCTACAGGAAAAAGAGCTTTTCGGAAGTGTAAAAGAAGATGGTGGCTGGTGACTTGTAGATAGTCTGGGTCCAGTAAGGGCATTAGGTATTCTGAATCAAAATTGGCTGTCACGACGATTGTGAAAGTCAAATGCATGGCGCATCTCGAAGAAGGGTCAATTCACGGCAGGTCTCGGAATTCTGAGCTCGTAATCTTGTTTCTGTCGCTTCGATTCGCTCACGTTTGCATGACATTTAGCCTGGGTAGATCTTAGAGGAAAGTGAGTAGTCACGAATATGGAGATGAAAAAAGCCTGTGAGCAAGGACAAAATGGAGAAATGTTCTTCAGTCCTCAATCATTCCTCCTGTAATGGCTCTTTGTTCCACGCCCAGCTAGTTCCTGCTTTGCGCCCCTTCAAAGCCATCGTTCGGATCCTCGTTTCTGAAGCATGTTTACAGCTTCGTTTCCGAAATTTCAAGTATGCTCTTGAAGTAATTCACTTGGAACCCGCTCTGGTAATTTTCCGAACTTCCACGAGCTCAGGCCGGTAGTTGTCTCATTAGGCTCCTTGGACTTCTGTCAATGCGTGAATAATACGTTTTTCATTAGTGTTTCTAGCGCAGGCCCAAGAAATCGTTTTAAAAAAACAGCCCGTCATTACAAACAATGAGGCGGAATGTGAACACTCAGATTCACCTGTTAGTGAAAAAAGAAGGAACCCTCGGAAACGCTCTGAGGCCAGGGTTTAGCTACCACATTTTCCAGCCCAGTTTATCAGAAAACTTTCCGTCGAGCGAGCGGGGGTGGGAGGGGGGGGGGGTAGTTTTCATGCGAAACGGGAAAAATGTGAAATGGGAGAAACCACGAGAAAAGTCAACAAATGGGAAAACGCGGAGCAAATTTCTCCCATAGCCACGTACTACTCAGATGTACGAACCCGCCTGCCTATGTGTTTCACACAGCGATGCCGTCCACTGCCTGCGGCCCTCCTCTCTGCAGTAAATGTTCAGTATTAGACGAAAATAGACACTGTGGGCGAGACATAGGGATGTGTGGAGATGGTAACAGGTATATAGGAGGACTGGGCGCTGTTTGTCGACGGGGGGGGGCATTTTGTGCTACCATTGCTTCCCTAGTTCCGGTTTAAAAACCTCACCCTGGTAAAACTTGTGAACTCCTGTGAAGCTGGAGTAAGATCGTCTAGCCACCATCCTAAAACGTGTCAAATCGAAGAAAAGGCTACCTAAAGTATGGGATCGGCACAACTGGTGGAAAGCAGGAACGCCCCCCCCCGTCGACAAACTGCGCCGTGAGGCACTCTTACTGGCTTTAACTAAGCGAGTTGACATGCGTGGCTGCGACTCGACTCGATCTTCATCCTACCTCAGCGCTGGAGCTTTGCAGTGGCGCTACTACCTTTGTCTTTCGCTCGTCTTGAGAAAATATTTCGAATGGTTTCTAGAAGGGTCAGTGGCAAATCGCACGCTATTATGCTCTGAGCAACAATACTCACTTTAATACGTAACCTTTTGCAAAACCAAAACTGTTTTGTCAGCAAAGTAGCAATTCAAATGAAGTTAAATGGACTACTGATGCGCGCGCGAATTGTCTGAACGCACATTGAGAAGATCGACCCACCTTTGTGCCATTATAGGAATACTTATGCGGAAATTCAAAATGCCCTAAAACGCATGTTTCCGTCAAATTGAATGAAGGGATAGCTTGATTATCATCACTCGATTTCGTCTGGTGCACTATTACAGAGGGGGGGGGGGGGCCCAATAAAGTCACTTTTTCTTCATTGACTTTCGAGGCTTTATAAAATGCACTTTAATTAGATTTTTGATAGGACATTTTCACCACCATATTAAAGAGCATATTAAATACTATCATGACACTCCGCCACAGCCTTCTGGACGAGCGCCATCGAGAGATTGGCACGCGACCGCGATGTGGTGCCTGAGATCAGCGAGATAGGCGATTTCTCCGCCAGTAGACCTCTCTGTTGAACTCCGCAAGAACCAGGTAATTGAAGGGATTTAGGTCAGGTAACGTACTTGGATATTCCATCTTCTTTAGGGTACTCACCATCAGCCCCCTTCCATTCCAAGTGGTTGCGAGAAGTTTTTCAAACGCCTATACAATTTCTGTGGTTCCGCCGAATGCTGTAGCCAGTACACAGTTTCTGCAAGATGGTAGACGCTGACGAAATGTGAGGAGGAAATATTACTTCACGAAGCTGGCTCGATGTAACTGTCTGCGCGTCACCCTTAGTCGCGGAGTATCACCGAGACAAATGATTCGGTCTATTCCATTCCAGGTCCCATACCATCAACTCCTGCGCCTTGGCGACTGCGGTGAAGATGATGTCCTAGACCGTGGCGACGTTGTCGGAGCTGCTCGATGTTGGAGGTCATCCAGATCGAGAGTACTGGTCTCAGGTAGGCCATCGGATGTGGGTGATGCGCATACTTAGAAGATTTCGCAGCTGTTTGGAGGTGCCTTTTGATCCCAAAGGTCTTCTCCGAAGTCCGGTTGCGAATGTGGAAGATGACTTTCGATATCTTTGGTGTACATGAGATGTGGATGGGGCGAGAGGCCCTGCTCCTGCTTATCGAGGAACATGCTCGGGTATCTTCCGCCTTTGGTACTCAGAAGGCCACGGTCTCTGTTGGAGCGAACAACTTTGGCTGACTAGTGTGACTCGGTTCGAAAGTGACTTTTTGGCCCGTCCCCCCTGTAACATAACGCTCCCACGAAGAGGTGGTGGAAAAGTGTAATTTGACATGCGAGGTAATTCTTGTCCATATTAGTAGAACAATTAATTATGTTATTCAGTGATTCACGTACTCACAATTCGTGCCAATATTGATATTTTTACTTGATTATTTCAATATTTTGAGGTCTTCTAAGCATCTGGGTTCTCTGCAGCGCTTGTTCCTCCACATATTTAGCGACTACACTTTTGCACAGTCGGTGCTCACCAAACCTGAGCTTACTACACCCCCCCCCCCTCTCTGCTGGGCGGCCATACGACCCCCTTGATGGGTGTCGCACAACGATGCTATACCCTGATTTGTTTTGTGATAGAATGCGCATTTATGTGTTCCCTCAACCCAATATAACAACAACGCTCTCTAACTGCTCAAAATCTAATGGATAGAAGCTGTTGTTAAATGGCCCCTTGCTGTGGCAGAAGTAGTCTTTTTACAAGAGAGCTCTTTTGAGAGAGAGTCGCCGTTGTGTTTTTACGACCGAGCGACTACTTCGGAACGAATCGCTATTCTGGCAAAATTCTGTCGGCGTTTTTGCTCCAAGAACGATAATAGCCACAAAGTGTTCTCAGGAAGCTCAAACGTTGAATATGGCTTCCAGTGGGTTACTCAGCGTAATTTCGACTGTTATGAAACATCCAATTTACTGTAAATCGTCGTTTCACTCGAAACAACACATTTTTGGTGAAGAAATCTATCAGCTGAACATAAGTTTGAGGAAAACGTTGAGTGGTTAAAGGCAGTTGGCACGATAAATCCCTAAGACGAGTAGGATTAATACGCCTGGCAGGACGGAATTCCGCGCCCCTGAGCAGGCGCTGCGTAGCGCCTTTTTCGAGGAAGTACCCTTATAAACCCTATCAAGCTGCGACATACCGACCCGAACGCCCACCGCGCCCGCCCACAAATGGACGACCGTACCTGATGCTCGTATTGCTTCATTTGCTAAGTAAAATATGAAGCGAAGGGATTGGTATGAAGCGGCTGCAGTGCTGCATGGATATAAAGTACACACATGCAGCCATATCTACACAGCGGTTATTGGCACGATGCCATCCAAACTCAATTTTGGAACCTCATCCAAAATTGCTCTCTGAATCGTGTAGAACAAGGGTTTTTTTTGCGGGTTTTTGACCGTTCCACTTCGCTTTTTCACATTTTCTCCACTATATAACACCGCTGCTACCAGTGAAGATCAAGTAGCAAATTATCATGCGTTATGCCTTTAAGCATGTTGTGACGTGAACAACTGTGCTGGTTGTGCTCTGCGCTTTCGCATGTGCCCTTGCACCAAGTCTGGCTTTAGAATTGACCTGAACCTGAACTGCAACGAAATGCTTGATTGATCTGATAGGATTCTGATCTCGGAGCATTCAACTTTGACTTATCCTCGCATGCTGTGTTTATGTTTTCTCTGCTCCAGCCTGATCCGTGTAGCATTCTATAATCATTGTAATATAAGAGATTCCCGCTTTTCATAAACCATGGTAGACCACCCAACCAGAGTCGTTTTCCCTTGAAAAAACCCTGGAGTCGTGCGTAGGGGAGCGGCGCTACTTACCATTGTCTGCACTTTCCGTGACTCTATTCGAGCGATCGAGAGGAGTTACTAACCTGGTAGAGTTTTCGGATGAAACTAATCATTACTATCATTCTCGATGCTACTTGGGCGGCGCAGTTCGGAGACGAGGAGGGGGGCATTTTGCACTTTCACTGCTTCACTACTTATGGTTTACAATTATCACTCTGGTGAAACGTCGTAACTTCAAGAAAACGTTATACTAGATGGGAGACACACTCGAGGAAAGCAAAATGCCCGATCCGTTGCCGACTGATCTAGTGGGCGTATATATTGCGGTTTAACGTTGTTCCGTCCTGTGTGGCTGGAAGCTGTAAACGCTTCTGGAGCTCTGACAAAAAAACAAGCCTTCCTCACTTCTTAGGAGAGACACTTGTTGTGTCGGTGAGTTCTATTGTGGACATGTAATGCGAAGTTGAATCCGACTTAGGCATTCTTCAGCTATTCCCAGCCACTACTTCGAAATTGTCAAACGTCAATTTGTCATGCTCCGTCAAAGTCAGTTACTCCTTTGATTCTCGATAAGTCAACTGAGTTCTTGCTTCACAGAGCATGTTGGCTTTTTCCTCATATATGTCTTGAAGTGAAGTTATTAAGCACATAATTATATACATGTAAAGCTCTTTCAGTCAATTGGCTTAGCATTTTGAATGAGAAATAATGCGATAAAAATTGTTGCGAGGGAACAACTTTCTTCATCGATTTTGTCTTCAAGGAATTGGGGTTTTACTAGGGGTGAACATAGCTGTTTTTCTTTTATTCCAGAGAATTAACAAGATTATATATATGTTCCTGGAAGTCTAAAGAGACATATATTTAAGGCGCACAAGAAGTGTACACCGCGAACGATCTACTCGTTGAAATCCATGAAAAAAATCGGTTCAGAGTTAAACTAAGAATTACAATAATTGTTTTTCTAGTTATTGCCAGTATGACTCTGGCCATAGTGGCTCAGAAGGCTGTTAGGGAGCTGGGCTAATATGGACAACTTCCATAGATCAATATTTCTTCGTTTGCAGCGATTCTGAATGGAAGACAAGTTTGTGGCGCATCCATGGAGAAGTTCACACGCGCCTCTGCACTCCAGTTCTCATCTTCGCCCCGCAGCACAAGCAAACTTCCTGATCAAAATCCGCGACGGGGTAATTTTCGTTGTCGTGGATTTGCAACCGTGGGTTTTCCCCTTTCAGTTATGTCTCAGAGGTTGTTTTCATAGAAAGACGAAACAATTCCAACGACGTTCGATTTTTGTTCTATCAAAGCTAGAACAACATCGCTGCGCTTTTCAGAAAGAGAAAATCCTTCTGTTCCCAAAACTATGTATGATTCCGCTTTAGTGGTGGCTTTAGAGTACTTCATATGAACCTTTCCCAGAAACCATGAGTCCTCTTACCGTTCGGCAACAGATCGTTAACGGATGGTGCTATGCGCTCGCCAAGAAGGAATGGACTTACTGAAAGTCCGTGGGTCCCTTCAGCGGCCCAATCTCACAGCTCGCGACACAAGCAGATCCACCGACAGCCTAAAGGCGGGTGACATGGACACCAGGGCACGCCATCGCGTTTTATAGAAATCCTGCTAAATACACCCCTCTACCACCATCTCTGAAAGCGCGCCTCAGTATGGCCCTGCCCCACAAAAACAAAAAAGGACAAAAAGGGTCAAGAATTATCCAATACATGAATTTTGAACATTCGCGCCCATACGGAAACTGCGAAGATTCAAAACGCTTTCCGGTTGCACAGGAGAGCACTATTTCGCAGTATGTTGCAAAATGGGCCAGAAACTCCAGAGGTGTCCTAATTTGAATGTCCACAACTTTCCTGAGAGTAGAGCTTCCAGAGCGAGAAAATAGGGTTGTGAAGCTAGAGGTTTGATGTCGTGAAGAGAAATAGAATTCAAGAAATATTCTCGTTGTGTCATCGTTGTTGCGTCTATGGGTTGTTATGCTTTGAAACAGCCATAACCTTCTTATATGTGACCTCTTGTAAACGAAAACTGCCGGAATCTGAAAGTTCTTTCGTCCATATCTGAAAAATTCCCCGTCATGGGCCTTCCTGTCATCTCCCATTCCCCACTTCTGAGCTTGCAGCTTGCCTCTGCCTTCAGGTCTCTTTAGGTGTTCTGCACAGAAAGAACCATGAATAAATCTTTTATCATCCATTGACTGCACAACATCTGGTATCGCTGCTCTTGCCACTTCTGACTGAGGTGAGTTCTGCGACTACGACCACCCTCCTTCGCGACCAGTGACGACCCTCGTGGTTTCCTTAACGATGGCGTGCCCTGTCTTGATACCCTCCCCTACCCTTCTCCCCATCCCAATCGTATCCACAAGTCTATTCCAGACATTTTGTGATTTTTCTCCTTTCTTGGTTGGTCGTTGTGCAGAAATTCAGGGTGAATGCAAAATTGTGGGTGGTGCTTATTCATTGATTGACCTAAACTGTAAGGATCGAACAATCGTACTCATATCCGTGGGGAGAATGATGCTTCTCACATTTGATCGCCAGGGTACAGCATCGTTGTGTGAATCACCTAATGTGGTCGTCCTTTTCGGCTGGGGGAGGGTCGTATCTGGTCTTTGTTGGGAAGAAGGGGAATCATGTGGCCTTTAAAGAGAAAATTGAATTTTATTTCTAATTGAAATTACTGCCTGCTCAACGGAAAATCTTTGGGTGAAAAAGAGAGAATGTGGGAAATTGGTAGGTTAGAACTGGGAAAGGGAGGGGAGGGGTCGCGCCGAGACCGTCCTTAGGTGGGGAGGGTCGTACCAAAGGTCCTCCTCGGAGGGGCGAAGTACTGGCATCCACCATTTTTCACACATCACGATGCTGTACCCTTTTAATCGCTTTGTGCAAAGCTACTTCCTAAAGCAGTTGTGTCAGTGTCAGTCAAGTAGTAAATTGTCAAAACAGTGAGGCAAAATTGTTACAAGCCCAGCAACGAATGACAAGATTATCGTGATCTGGACCCCGCCGACTCCGCCCCCTTTCCTCTGAGGTAATGACAACACTCTAGGATCGGGGATCTCACACCAACTGAAGTGCAAAATGTGATAGCAGTTTCTTCAATTTTTGCCTTTCCAGTAGTAGCCCTGTTTTTTCGCCAAGGCACTGCAAATCTCGGGGAAGAAGATGCTCGAAAAAACAAAAGTTCTTTCCTCTTTGAAATAAGCTCATCGATCATGTTATAAATAGAAAGGTGAGAAGCTAAGGTGATGCGCTTAGTCTATATGACGAAATGACTATTCAAAGCAGGCATTTTTAGGCAGCAGCCCAATCGACGGAGACGGAAATTCAAATCTAGTTTTACACTTTCCCTTCAGAAAAGGGAAAACGCCAATTCAGCGTCCATTCCAATTCTTCGCCGGCCAGCTGCGAGCGCTATGGTAGACAATCCTATTCTAAAAACGCTCTTATATGTACGTTGTTTCACTCCTCAGCTACTGACGGTTTTGGTGGGCCCTAGGATTCTGAAAAAACCTCGCTTTCAGAAATCAGTAAGCGCGGTAATGTTCATTAATGACTCCAAACATAGGGCGCCGGTTGGGGGCATGCATGGAGCGTAGCCAGGGCAAATTTCCCATCATTTACAGCCGGTTTGGGGGAGGCTCCAGTACGCCGCCCTATCGTTTGCAATAATCATGACTGTGGTTATGTCCATAGATTTCCCAAATACTCACAACATGCAGTAAGGGGGGGGGGTATAGTGTTCGAGTCTAGTTAGGTTCTCGCTTGGAGGAATTCTCTGCTCTTTGTCCCCGTTCAAGCGTCATTCACGTGTAAGAAATGTCCTGTGTTTTATCCTATCTGAATGCTGGTGACTGCCGCAACATCCATTGCCACGACTACTCCATGGACGTGGAAGCGATGGACCTACTGTGTGCTATGGCCTTGTCAAACATCATAAACCTGCAGCCGTGTGTGTTGCGCGCACTCGAGTGCCTCGAGAACGGTGCAACATTTGTGAGACTCATTCACCTCATTTACGGTCCACCACTCCGGCTCGGCTAAACTGAAATTGTGCCTTTGAGTCCTAGTGAAATGCGTTGGCTATTTAGACTTTGAATGGGTTCCGTGATCTGACCTGGTTTCCCCAACTCAAATCTTTACATTGTGATCATTTTAAATTTTCTGATGATGTCACCGGGTTGTGATTGGTGTCTCTCGACTACTGCTACTTACACTCCTTATCCCTGAGTCAGAGTAGGCGTGGCATTTGAACATGGCACGGAACTGGTTACTCGTGGAATATTCCAGTCTGGGACAACTGTCATCTTGTTCTGTGTTGGACAGAGACACGACAACAATTGTGTCAAGATGAAAATATCTCACCAGAAGCATAGACACCTTCAGGTTAAGTTGAAACATGCGGCCACGCCTACCCGATCTCAGGGATTTCGAGTATATAGCCATAATATCTCCACAATCCATTATACCCATAATATCTCCTTAATCTCGCATGACTTCTATCTCTGGGAATAGTATGTTTTGAGAAAAGTTTCTTGGCAATTTCACGGCTCAAAATCTCATTTTTGTCCAGAGTACAATGGGAAGAAACGTTTGTCAGCAGATGTTTTCATTTTTATTGCTTGCAGAGTTCCTATTTTGCCTGTTTTTCAATATTGTCATGCTCTAAGAGAACATATTTTGCACATATTTTGTATTTATTGATACTTGAATACGCGATTTGCTGCTGTAATGCGGAAGTCTTGAAGTCCAGATGTGAATTTGCAAATGTCAGGTGAAGTAGTCTTCTTCTTCTCATCTTCAGCGTTTGTCCCGCTCTGTAGCGGGGTCCGCTCTCCTGATTTTCTTACGCCATTTATCCGGTCGAATGCCTGATCAGGGTGAGCACCAACTATCTTTAAATCCGCGTGCAGCGTGTCAAGCCAACGTTGCCTGGAGCGCGTTTGCCGAGCACTTCGAGCTGAGACCAGGATTGCAGACGCTGTCCGCCTTCGCGCGAAGTACGTGGCCATACCATCGGAGACGAGATTCTCGCATTTTATCAACTATGGAAGCTAATTTCTTGCGTATGTCATCGTTGCAAATCCGATCCATACGGGTGACACCGGCCGTCCAACGTAGCATTTTCATCTCCATCACACTAAGGCGGGCTTCGACTTCCTTGGTTGCAGGCCAGCACTCAGCCCCGTACAACGCTACTGGTCTGACCACAGTTCTATAAATCTTCGATTTGAGGCGCTCTGGTATGGTCTTGTCACAGAGAACTCCAGTCATGGAGCGCCATTTCAAACTGCCATCAAACACAATTTCTGATCCAAGATACTTGAAGGCTCTTGTGCGTGTGAGCTCGATGCCACTGATCTTAATGGAATCGGACTCATTTGTATCGGTCGTCAAGTACTCGGTTTTCTTGATGTTCAACTTCAGTCCGAACTTTGTCAGGCGATCAGACCAAGCTTGCACCTGCTGCTCGAGTTCGTTCTTATCTTCACTGGCCAGCACCACATCATCTGCGTAGAGAAGCGTCCAAGGACTCGGTTTCTGGAGATCTCGCGAGATTGCATCCAAGACGACCACGAAAAGGAGTGGAGAGAGCGCAGAGCCTTGATGTACCCCGACCGTGATGGGAAATTCCTGCGAAGTGCCTGATGGTGCATGCACGCGGCTCTTCGAGCTGGAGTACAGGATGCGCACCCACTCAATAAGCTCTTCGGGAACGCCGTGTTGCCGCAAGGCGTACCATATAACTTCACGCGGAACACGATCGAATGCCTTTCTAGGTCTAGAAAAGTCAAATGCGGTGGTTTCGCCAGTTCTTGGGCGTCTTCTTCTCAGCAACGACCTGATTGAAGAAATCCGTCAACCATTGTGCAGGGTACCAGCACCGTGCCTTCCACAAGTCGGCTGCCACGTCGTCAGGTCCTGTTGCTTTGCCTGACTTCATCTTTCTGAGAGCCGCCTTCGTCTCTTCTACGGTTACTTTCTGAACGGGACCGTATACTGGGGGACGAAAGGGATGGCCGGGTGCGCATACTCTACGGTTGAAATATTCTCAAAGAAGTCGTGCCATCGCCTCAGCACCCTCTTTCGGTCCATCAAAAGACGCGCCCATGCTCGTCGTTGACGCCAGGAAATTTCTCGATATCTTCGGTCTGACGATGTCGAGCCTGGGCAAGTAGGTCAGCAAAGTCAGTAGGCAAGTCGGTAGAGGTGCCGCGCTCCATCACGTGAATCCAACTCCTAACTGACATCTTTGAAGTGGGCGGCCTTCGCTGCAGCCACAGCCTTCTTCGCTTCTTTGTACTTACGCCAGCTACTAGCTGACTTGTCGGCAAGAAACGCGTGGTAGCGCTCTTCTCGCGAACCGTTTCTTTGACATTGTCGGTCCATAACCACGGCTGCTTATCAATTCTACGCCTTCCAGGCTTCGTGATGCCAAGTTCGGAACGAGCGGCCTCATGTATCGCCTTAGCAGCACTTTTCCAGGTCTCATCGACAGTCGTGATGGAAGTGTGTGAAGTCAAATACGAGAGATTAGAGCTGCCTCCTTTTCTTTCGAACGCAACCACTTGATTCTCTCTGGACCACGTCGCTCGACCGCTTTGGACCTAGGCGTTGCGGTCTTTAATGCACAGAATAGTGGGCGATGTTGTGTGGCAACTGCTTCGTATGGACAGTCTTGGCGAACTCGATC
>MU912915.1:0-21843 GCA_036418165.1 Cooperia oncophora
TTACTTTGATTGTTTGTTTTTGTTGAGTTTGATTTTGTTTTGTTGAGTTTGTTTTTGTTGTGAGGAAATTGCTCAGGATTCAATTTCTACGGTTTCATAGGTAGCTTTTGCAATGGATTCTTTTCTAGATTTTGCGGATTAGTGGATTGGGATTTATCTAGACCAGATGAGGAGGGTTGGTGGGCGAAGTGTCTTGAAGTTTTTTTGTGAGGAAGGAGGAAAAAGTTTCAGCAATATTTTTTTTAGTTCTTGGCCTAGGAATAGTTCGATAGTGCCTAGTTCTATTTATTGTCATCTACATCGTCCCTTTTGAGCTTCTTTTCACTTGTACCGCTCTCTCCACTTCAACATGGGCCATGCGTTTACGACCCCCCCCTCCATCGCGGGCAAATACGACCCCCCCCCGTTGTGATGATCACAAAGATGGCGTGCCCTGGCTACCCTACGCTGCCGCAAAGTATAAACGCAGCCTAAAAGGTTCCATTTCCACTGCTTCGTTATGACGTCACCATTTGGTTGACGCGCACTAATGCGCACACTGTACATATGGTGAACCTTACGGAACTTACTACTAAGAGGACAGCTGCACCGAGCCTTATATCTGCACCGATCACTCGATCTATTTGTCATTTTTATAATAGCTCTAACCACTCTCTACCACTCCACTTATGATCAATATGATGTATGTATGATCAATAGCTGATGTCTGGTGCTTTCCACACTTTCAAAAACGATTATCATTCGTTGGGAATAAAGGAAGTCTAGCGGTCGAGTACTACGTAATACGGTCGCCAGTAAAAACACCGGAATGAGAAGGGAACGTCATTATGTAGCAGTACTTTAACAGCGATGGTAAAGAATTCCCGGATAATGATTGATTGCTGTCTCTTATCACTGCTCATCAACGGGAACCGTTAAGTGTTCACATTTTGTGGAAAGTTAAGGCTTCAGCGGTTGTAGTTCTATTGCTACCAGAAAGGAATTGAACGTATTCCCTTACTACCTTTACTTCTGATGATTGAAAAGTTGGTTGCAGTCCAGTCCTAGAGGGTACAAAAGCAAAAGCTGGCTCATCAACTCTCATAATTCACTTCTTGAGTACCTATCAGCAACCATCTTTCTCCTGCCTGCCCCACCAAATTCTTTGCTCGTGAGCCATTTACCTGTTGCTGCTGAATCCGCCTCTCTACTAATGTTAGGATGCGCACAATCGGTTTTGCAGAGCTTCCTTCCTGACGTCACATAGCAGTTGTTATCGTTTCCTATCACTCACCAATAGTGTTCCTATCCTACCCTATACATATTTTGGAACCGACGTCCCACTGCTGCTGTGGCTTCCACTACGAATTCGGTGACATTCACCTACTAAAGCTTGTTATCAGCTCTTACCGGCTGTTATCGCTTTCGGTCACCCACCACTAATGTTCACGTCTCTCCCCCCCCCCTCGCCTCCTCCCCTGTATCAATCAAGAATTTGGCATGTGGCTAAATCGAAGGAATTTATGAATTTGTGGTCACGCACACACAACACACACACACACACACCACACACACACACACGAATTATATAGAGACCACAAACGAAGCCGAAACCTGGAAGACTTCCCCTTTCTGAACCCTCACTTTTTTCTCAAGTCCACTACTCGGAAACATACCCTTGTACTCGATTGTGTAGTTTCGGACGACGCGAAAGTCCACATCTACGACGCATAACCATTTCTAGTTTGTTTGAAAACTTTAGTAAGCCATGTCTTTCCGTCGGAATTATCAGGAAATAGTCCATTCGGCGCCGATTGCCAAACCCTCTGTGTTGCGCCATGCACCCTACTCCCAACTCCCACGCGGAGGTATTGGGAGCGTATAACTCAGCATATACTGTTTCAGTTGGATTATGAATTCACTAGTCGTATCGCCCGGCACGCCGAGCTCTCCTCCTCTTTAGCCTGGCTTCGCCAGGCGCGCTCCAT
The DNA here is from genome assembly GCA_036418165.1 of Cooperia oncophora. NCBI lineage: Eukaryota > Metazoa > Nematoda > Chromadorea > Rhabditida > Trichostrongylidae > Cooperia > Cooperia oncophora. The sequence continues at coordinate 1,968 of MU912915.1, forward strand.
ATTGGAAACGGAACTCTTCCGATTACTGGGCTGCTCATACGGCGCTGTAGTGGTCGAATCGTAACATATAGAGCAAGCCTGCGGATCCTGCACCCCTTAGCCTTAGCACACGCTTATATTTGCGGTACGCGTAATAACGCCCATACAATACATAGATCTATAGATATAGATACAAAGTGCAGTCGATAAATACATAGCAGTATGAACCGCTCAGTAGAAGAACAAATTCTGTCCATTACCTGCACCGAAATGGCTACCGAAGAACGCTTCCCTTTGAATTACCCTGCAACCCGCTTGCTGAAGTACAAGTAATGGTAGGTACTACAGCCATTTACCATTCGTTCTCATCAGCAATCGGAAGTTTAAAAGTGAAGGAAAAACCAAAAAAGCTATTGAACGTGGTTTCCGGGTTCTCCTCGAATTTCCCCTGAGTTTCCCGTTCTGGGCAAACTACATACCCCCCCGCCCCCTCCCACCCCACCCCGCGCTCGTCGGCATAGACATTAAGTGTAATAGGATAGTAGGATGAGTTCATTTCTAGCGCTATCAGAAAAGTGATGGCGTAGGAAAAGTTCGCTTACTGAGACTTATCACTTGGGGCAGTGTAGTGGTCATAGATGTCGTGAGAATGTCCCCTTATCTTTTCTTATCAATTGATAAAATTGCTTGTCACCGTCATCAATGTCGCTATCACTAAAACTCCATAATTTCGTGGTGTAGAGGCTCCAGCGTTTGAATGAACAACAACTGCAACGTTCTCTATCAGCCGCTATCAGTTCCTGTCAGCCTCCGTCGCCGTCCCCTCCTCCGCTTTATATCATTTGCTTGCAATGAACGCTCAACTGATGCTACCCTTATAAGTATGTTGACCTCTTCCATTTTAACTCCCCTTATCAAATCTTATCAGCAGCTAACAGTTCTTGTCACCCACCAATAATATCCCTGTGTCATAGCCTTTATCGTACCTTGGAACAAACAATCCAGTGTTCTAGTCGGACCTCCCGACTTTGCATCCTTCCCTTGCATCTGGTCAGCCCCGGCGCGTGCAGGGGTGGAAGCAAAGAGGGGGGGGGGCTTGGCACCCCCTTCCCTTCGGCTCCACCCCACCTTGTCTCCCGCACGAGCACACGTCCAGCTGCGACGCCAGCAGCTCGTGCAATGGCTCGGAGTGTATGAATGGTTCTCTTATATATAGGGGAGGATGTTCTCACCATCAAAACATTAAACTTGATACATCGCAACCAAATGGTTGACGCTCTGTATTGTCACCTAGCGGTCGTTCTCTTTCTCCCGCAAACTCGAATCCGCATGAAGCTTTTTTGACCATACATAACATAACATGCATGCATAACAGACCGATAACACACAAAGTTAACTGCTTTTATCAGGATGCTAAGATGATAACGTCGTGGCGCGCGATGAAGTATTTCTTTTCACCTCCCGTCTCCCATTTCTGAGCTTGCATTTGGCGACTGTCTTCAGATGTCTGTGGAGGTATTCTTCACAGCACTAACCATGGAAAAAAAATCTTTGATCAGTAAGTGATTGTACGGAATCTTAGTATCACTCCCCGTCTTACTTCTAAATGATCCTTATGCTTGCGATCTCCTTCTTCTTCATTCAGGAACCACTCACGGCGTGCTCTCATTATCAGCTACAGTGCATTGTTGCTTACCACAGATACTATAGTGCGTGAACGTGCTAGAACCGCACGAGCGGAGTACACCAGTAATTTGGCGCTCAGTCGATACATTGGAATATTTTTGAAGTGTGTGTAAGACAAGATCGAGTCGCGACGAACAAACTGGCCCATAACTCAGTGCTACCTACACGAGCACTTGTTTCCTTTCATCTAACCCAATCTGTCGAGAGCTTTCGCTTTCACATGTAAAAATCTCGTTTTCAGGAACCAACGTTCGATTGGTGACCAAGTAAGTGCCAACCCTACAGAATGTACTGGTATATTTGATGGCTCGAGGCGCCCACGCATGCGAAATTCGACTCCTAGCTTCTTTTCTGATTTTAATCCCAGCTCTCGTTGGATTGGGGCTGCACGCGCTTCTTGCCATCACGCTATACAGGGTAACAAATAGATACAATCTCAATGTTTTGCTGCTGCACATCGCGCCCACTTTTTATCAATAACTGGAACTTTATACGCAACGCACGAAATTTCAGGGTTGGAGAAACTTCTGCAAAATCAGCTTTTATGTGATTACAGTGCAGTTGCAGTGGTGCGACGTTTGCGCTTTATTCCTCGACCTTTATGTTGCCTTTCCGCTTTCGCTAACCGGTCATCAGGTATGTACTGGCATGAGAAGAAATGAAGAGACATAGAGCAAACGTTTCACCGGGGTCATTGGCCCACCATGAGATTATGCTAGCCAATCAATGCAGTTTTGTTGTAGGAAATAATCCACAAAAACATGGTTCAATAACGACGTGCACTCTTGAATCTTCAGTCAAAAGCTCGGCAATAAATTGGAGAGCGCTGGAAAAACTAAGAAGCCGCCACTTCCTTGTAGTTGCCTTGCAATACGGTTGATGTGCTCTGTGGATATAATATGTTTTGATGAGCTTTTTCAAATAAACACGCCAAACTCAAGTTGCTGCAAGTGACTTGAGGACACATGCTCTCCAGCAGCTTATTTTACGGTCGTAGAGTTCTCGAGGAACGAGCATGATTTTTTTCCCATACGATAGCGCCAGCTTAGCTAAAGTTTAGCCAAGAAGCTCACCTTGTGCGAACGATATAAAATTTTCAAAAGCCTCCACTTACCATTGGATTAGCTACCAGAAACCTCGCGTGTTGCTGCATTACCACAATAGTCTTTGGATGTGAGATATGGCTTGAAAGGCGAAACAAGCCACAGTGCAGCAGTAATGATCTACAAGTCAAATTTTTTAAATATTCCATATTGCAGTACATGGGTGACAGCATGGCCTTGTACTACGCTCCCTTATTCTTCGAAGGAATCGCATTCAATGCTCTGTTCCTACTATTGTTTTTAATGAGCCTCAACCGATTCCTAATATTTGTTTTTCCTCGAGTGAATCACAGAGTCTTCACTTATATGGGAACAAGGATGTATGTGACTACTCTCGTAATTCTTAACTCAGTGATAAAAGAAATTCAAAGAACTAGTACTCATTACTGGACAAGTTGTTGTTATTTTTGCGTGTACTGTTCAGAATGTCGCTACTCCTTTGGGTTATTGTATTCCTATTTATTGGATTATCAAATTACTTCGGATGTCGAAAGCAGTTTGCCAAAGATGGTTTGTTGAAGTTTCATTCGTGCCGTGAGTGGTGATGGCTCCGAGTGTGAGATGTATATAAGGAGCTCTTGACATTCAGTTCACTATAAAAAGACAATTAGAAAAGCCAAAGAAACGAAAGAACAGAATAATCTCATGGATGAACATAAGTGGTCGATGTGCGCAAAGCTTCTCAGTTTTCATCCAACAAGTGGGGCTTCCATAAGACAGTACTTGAAAGAATTGAGACAAGAGCTGTGCTTCTGCTGTTTGACAGATCATTCAAATAAAATGATCTCGCTCGCGATGACTCGTTAAACGTCGGGCATTTACACAGAGCATAAGGTCCCTGTATCTAGAACTGAAGAAGAGACATATTTGTTGGTTGACTCCTTGAAATCGTCTGCATAATTCCTCGCTTAATCCGTTCTGAGTACTGAACATTGCAATTGCGATACCATTATTTTTCCACTTCTTTGATTCTTTGAGTGATTGTGGCTGTTCCAGACTTTTACTTTTGGTACAACTGCAGCAGTCGTATTCCAGGAGTCTTTCACTATAATGACGTGAGTGTTGGCATTTGAAATTTGTCTCCGTGCCTTGTTCAAAACGCCGAATTTTGTGAATGATCTCAAATGGAGGCAGTAGGCACGATTGAATTTCACTGAAGGTATAGGGTAAATATGCTTATCAGAGAAGAAGCCGAGCTCATAGGCAGGCGCTTTGTGCCTCGTGTAATTTTCCGCTCTCTGCAGAGGTTGCCTGAAATGACCTTTCAGGCAACCTCTGCAGAGAGCGGAAATTACCTTTGCTATCGTCGGGACTTTGTTACATTATCGCGGAAAAGCGACGATTTATCGTTTGTTCCTTTCTCATTCTCGAATGCAGAGAGAAAAGCGCACTACTTTCGTCAAGTTTTGTCTTCTTCGGATTGTTCAGTAGCTCTTCTTCCATTTTCGGCCAACAACCAAGCTCATAAAATTAGACAGGCAGCACAACAGTAAGGAAACTTTTCAGTTTATGAGCATAGCGTCGAACATCTTCCCTGTCACAATGATCGTAATGTACGTTATCGTCTATGTCAAAATTAGAAACGTTACTCGGGACGTCGTGAGGATGGACTTCAGTCGTGCCAAGCAGGAAGTCAAATACTTTGTGCAGGTGGTTTGATTTTTCATAACATTGGGGCCTTTGCGAGAGCAGCAATGTAGAGTGTCCAATGTGTAGATCTTTCACGATGTGAAAAGGTGCTGAATTATATGACATGGACTTTTGGTAACTAACGGATTAAGGACACATACCTGATAGTTCAGGTAGTCTTATAAGGTTCAGGGGTTGCACTAACTCGCTCAATGCTCGGGTGAGTCAGTCATGTTTGGTACTCACTTTTTGGATAGTCACTAGCCATAGTCAGAGCATCACTGGTAAGCCAACTATCTCTGCAACTACAGCACTACAAGAGTCGCCATATATCATGAAATATAGATGATCATCATTAAAGTGAGCTCAGAAGGTTAACGTTATTTAGAGAGCTTATTTCAGACAGTATTGATTAGTATTCTAATCATTGTCGAGATGGGAGCGTTTGTCATTGTACCTTACTTAGGAGTGACTGGCTACGGTCAATTCTACTTGAATATTCTGATGAATTTAATCATCATTTCTACCAACCTAGTCACTCCCGCCGTTATATTCACCTTCAACTCAGATGTTCGACAAAGTTTACTTTCGTTAATCTCACGAGAGCCTACTCAAACTGTTCAAGTTGTTACGACAATTCTCTGAAAAACTATATCTGCTCAGGCGAGCATAACGTGACTTGTTGTTCAAATGCTAAAAGAAGACCATGTGTATTGAAGATTTCTGTAAATGTGCGGTATTTATGCTGTAGGTTTGCACCTTTGACGTTTCCGTTTGCTGCATTGATAAAGCTTTCTGCTTCTTATCTGTTTCCCCGGACTAATTTCAGTTTCTTTTCCAGAACATGGTGTTCCAAAGCAAACAGATTATAAGGTACCGAGCTACAGTTACTGAGAGAGGTGAATGCCGGCGATGATGGCAAGCAGTGATAAGGCACTATGAAGCTGACAGAGTTTTTACCTCACCTATTCGGTAAGGGAGTATTATGTATGCTCCCGTTAGTCGTTTATGATAAATCGAGTGGCAGAATTTTTGATGCATCACCGATTAGAAGATTTGGGTACTTCTGAACTCCTGTTGACAAACAAGACTGCGAAAGCAGCGCAATATGATAAAAATGTGTTTCACCACCCTTAAACGGAGCGACTGATTGCAGCCGACACATTTACTGTTAAATGTGAACGGTCCGATAAGCAGGAATGAAGTGATTCACCAGATTTTGATTCTGTCCTAAGCCATTCGTTAAATATGAAGCACTTAGCTAGCGACATTAGGTTTGTTCCTTGCAATGCAATATCGTCTGGAAATAAGCAAAACGATCGAGGGCACGGTGCGAAGAATGTTTTGGTTGGAGAAACAACCCCTCGTTGAAAACTTCTCACTAAAAACTTCCCGCCACCTTGGCTTGAAAAACGCGCGCACGCACTCCGCTGCACCTTTCTCTCGAAGCCTACTAGAGAATTTCCCAAGAACATTTTCTTGGCGAGTAACTGATGAAGAGTAAATGCGAAAAAATGGAGCTCATAAATCAAAACCACTTGTTATTCGAAGCTCAGTTCAACGAAACTTACAGTAAACAATCGAGCCTATTGGAATGGACTAACAAAATGGAACTTCATTTTGGAAATTCGAGCATGCAAACCCTTTGCCAAGTCACTCTTAATGAAAACAACGCATGTCGAATCACTGCCTTCGCAAATTGTGGTACCCTACCCGTTTATCATCATCAACCTGAAGCTTCTTTCAAAAGCGCTGAGTCTTGCAACATTGACTTTTATCAATGCAAACACATTAAAAATTGTCTGAATAGATACTATGGGGATGCAGAGGGCGTCGAAGTTGAATTAGACTTATGCCTACACAGTTAAAGAATGCCTATTCAAATGAAGCAAAATGGAAAGCTAATCGCCTTGGGAATATTTGCAGAAACGTCTGTCAACATACCGGGTAATGATGCTATTGATACTACAAGCAGGGGAATGATACCAGTTTCATTTAAAGTGGCTACGCAGCAAGGAGCGGTTGAACAGGGCAAGAAACTATTGAAGTTTTGCACAGATGAATTCTCATTCGACGTGTCATGAGTTTAGAATCTTCATGTGTCACAGAAGCGTTGAAGTGCAAGTTTGAGCAAAGAGTTCATGACAGGAATCAACCGTTCCTGTCATGAGAATGTAGACTCATAAGAATAACTCATTTAATTTAGCCGGATTGCAATCTTCCAGTCGGGCAGTTGTATAATATTCGCTGCCCGCCTGGAAGACCATTCTCGATTAAATTAGCGGCGAAAACGAGAACATATCAAGGCATTTTCATTGTTCTTTCACTCATTCCGAAAGCACTAGAAATTACTTTAAGGTTTTTGGTTCTGGCTTTGTGGGAGACGAAAACTCTAGAAAAACTTGTATTGTAGTGAGCTCCTCTCCCTAATTCCATCTGCCAACGCCTTTCTTTCGTTACTACATTGCTTTCCAATCTAGACGTACCCAGAAGCCTTTTATGATGACCAAAATTGGATGCATTCTCCCTATAGGGTCTAGGCGAGGGCCTAGCACACCTTAGCTATACCCGATGCTCGATGATGTTCTTCTCCTAGAACAATATTTTCCATCCTAAGGGCTGTTATCGGACCTAGTTATGATTTTCATAGCAAACACCGCCCATCTAGAATACTCCCGCTCGTTTCTGTGCTAACCGTAACCCTTTTTCCTACTCTCAAGGTGCATTGCAAAGAAATTACAAATTTTAATCACTGTCACCGGTCCTTCACAAACATGCCTCGCTTACTGTGAAAGGGCACAGTAAAGGTGATGTTCGCTCCGTCCTTCTTGTTTATACCCTACCCATATCACACATGAACGGGATTTGGCGCTTCAGCCATTCCTCCACCCATTCCCAATCTGATCAGGACTCGAGTGGCTCTTCAGTTACCAAAGTTGCGGACAGATGGAATAACAAGCAAGCAAACAAACAAACAATTAGGAAAAATGGCTTTAGAAGAAGAGATGTTTCTGAAGCTATGCCATCTCTCCATACCTAACAATAGTTCTAGAACAGCATCAATCACAAACTTGAAGCGCTTCTAGCTGGTCGAGCTTTCTAGCTAATCATGGGTCACTTTGGCGATGACTACTACTGCTTTCCATTTTACAATGATTTTGAATAAAAATTTCATACTCCTAAAAAGACGGATATCAGCAATTCTTGATATTTTGAGCGTTAATTGTTTGGGGCTTATTGTCTCTAAAATAACGAGGCTGCGCCACAGTCGTCGATAATGATAACGCACAAACATCTTCTCAATGTTGTGAGCCAGGACGGGGCTATCATTAACACTTTCACTGTGTCCAATGTCGTGTTTGAATTCATCTGAGCGCGTCTCTGCGAAATCAATTTGCATCCAAAAAACTTAAAAAAACTAAAACTTAGTAAAATTCGAGCGTAAGAAAACACTGAAATTGTCAACACTACACTGATTTAAGCACTTATGAAGTGGGCCTGATGCGTACTGATGCTTGATGCATGATGGGTTCCGGGCTTAGCTACAATTTTGTTCACTGCTCAAGAGGCGAGTGTCAAGGAGAAGCTACAATTTTGTTCCTTGCTCACGAGGCGAGTGTCAAGGAGAACGAGTTTGGCGCGGCATGAGCCCGTTCCATACTTGGTAAGCAACAAGACTGCATCATATCGTTCATTTCAGTCATTTGCTGTTGCGTACCTGCTTTAACTTTGGAGGAGGAAAGTTGGAGGGAAGAAGTCCGCGCCAAACCTAGCCACACGGCACGCATCCTCCATCCGCTGCGGAGGACTGTACCAGTGTCATCATATAATATGTGTACACTTGCAGGCTTACTTGTCAACGTGATAGATGGTGCATTCTCCTATTGAACAAACTTTATCAAGACAATGGCAAAGAGATAGATCACGATAACAGCGTTGTCACCACTCTGACGAGTCTAGATGCATTACGAGACACCGACTCTTCATCGGAAGTGTTTGCAGGCGTCGCTGTTGCATGGAAATCGTGTTTAAGTAGCCATTGATAGCCTTTTTGTCGGGGGCTGACGTAAGCAGATATGGTCTCGTATATCTGAGTTAAACGCGAGTATAACTATTGGCGTTATGAGGTTATTAGCGATTACGATCAGATTCAGCAGAATATTTAGATAGAATCGACCGTAGCCTTTGATGTTCAGGTATGGCACTGTTACGAACGCAGCCACTTCGACGACAATCAGAATGCCTATCATAACGGTCTGAAACAAACTACTATTGAGCTGTAGTCACCGGAATAACAACTGATTTGGAAAAACATAGTTTCCAACTTTCCTCTACTGCCGTATCTATTTCTGAATGTCTAGCTCAAACAGCATGCCATTGACTTTTTTAAGTTCCTCTTGTGCAAATAGCACCGAACAATCTTCTGGAAAACGTAAAGAAGATTTTTTCGATGTTCGCAAAGTGTCAATTTGAAAGCAACCGAGTTTCACTTCAAGTGCCCTCCCTGCAATCTGGCTTTTCTCGCCTTTCGCTTTCTGATTAGTGGCTTCTTCACCAACATCTCCCTCAGGATCCTGAAGATTCTCACTACCCTTGCCCGCTACCCGTTCCGAGCAAGGTATCGTTCCCTGCTGAAACTCCCAGAATCTCTACACAAACACTATAGCTATTCGAAGGCCATTTCTTCCGAAGAAAAACAAATGAATGGTTTTCAAGAAGAAGTCGCATGAAAGTGATATCTGCTCTTTTATTGAACGGGTATCCTTGCAAAGCTCATTGAGAACGCCCTACGGTCACGCTCTCTAACTTGACTTCCACAGCAATGTGGGATAAAGTCGTTCATTTATGGTCGCTACAAGGGATTGAGAAAATGCTACCATCAATGACATGCGAAATCCGTGCATTAGAAAGTTCGGTAAGGCAGCGTTCATACTTCGCGACAGCAGTAGCGATCGTCAGTACAGGCAGAGCGCGCCCCAATTCTATTACTTGGACCGCTCGCTCTGATAAGGAAATCCACTTGTGAGACCTTTTTCTCTTAGTAATGGCTACAAACTAGAAACTTTCTCTCTATGAGGGGATCTGGAAAATGATCAAGGGGTTTCACCTTTTTTCAAAGGCCGGGATAACGCAACTTCATTCAATAGGTGAGTATCTTTTTTTCTTTTGTTTTCATTGTTTCATTTTTATGTTCTACCAGTCGGATCGCCCGCCTTCGCTACAGAAAATTTTTTTTTGCAATTCCAGAACATTACCGTTTCACATTTGGTATATACCCCCCTAGTGGACGGTTGTGAAATTTTCGTAAAGGCGAGGGGTGGAATGCGGTAGTGGATGAACTGAAGTGGAAGTATATGTGTATTTGAGTTGTTGTAGAATGAATAGCAGGTAAATAAACAAATAAATAAATGCAAAAAATTGGTAGTAAGTTATGAATTTTCGATTATGACCTCATATTCACTCCTTGCGACTATGATATATTATGAACTTTGGCAGCAGGCGCCGCCGACTCGGCGCACATCTCATCCGCTGGGGTGTCTCTTCACTTATGTTACCCGTCCCTCGCCCCCCCCCATAGAATGCAGCCCACTCGAATTTTCTGTAACAAAATTCGAGTCGATCACAGAGCGGGTTCATCCAAACACTGCTCGCAAAAATCGATCGAATCAACCTCGACCCACTTCTTACTCCACGTTTTCCCGCTGCTCGGGGTTCCGGGTTCGAACTTCGAAATTTTTACTTGGTCCCCGCCTACCCAGACAAACGCCCGCCGACTGCAATCTGCCGGGCTCTTTCCAACGCCCAGTTCGGGTGTGCCTCCTTCTGTTTATCTACCTGCCCACTTTTTACTCGAGTCCGTTTTCCCGCTGCCCGAGTAGTTCCGGGTCTGAATTTTGAAGATTTGCGTTAGGCCCCGCCCGCCCGAACAAACGCCCCGCTCACTTCGGGTATGCCCCACGCCCATTGTGGGTGTAGTCTAACGTGGTGCATAGAGAATGATTTTGTCCCCGGGTCCCTGTGATCTTCCGGAGGAATTTTACGAATTTTTGTCGTTGGCACTACTCACTTCGGTGCACGCCCCGTCTATTGTGTGCGAGGCTTAGTTTGTGTGTATTCGGTATATTTTCAACATGCCCTCACCCCCCATCCAAAGTTGACGGCGTTTAAGTGTTTTGTTGACGTTTTCAAGAGCCGCTCAGCTGAATATAGGCCCCGCCCATTGTGGGCGGAGCCTATTCTCCTATTGGTCCGTCCGACAAACGGACAGACAACTTCTGCTTTATATATAGGGTATGATTTTACATTTTTTGAGGTTTCCTATTGGTAAAACAGTTCCAACTTCCAGAACACTTACAGTTTACAAATCGAGCTCAAACAAAGAAAAAAGAAGAAATAAATGAAATTCAATTAGGAATTTAAACACTAGTCTTCTATGCAATATCGAGGAGGAGGCAACTTTATGAACTTGTGTGTAAGCTCGAATGATGGAAAAAGGAACTAAGGATTTTACCCTAAATGAAGCTACAACGTTTTCATTTGTGTCCTGAATTGAAGGAGAAAATAGAAAATAGAAGCCATCAGGTTTGGTCCACCTTCCCTTGAGTCGGCACAAGCATTCGTGCCACAGATAATTGCTTCGCGATGAAGACGACTCTTTCTAACAGTGTTCGGAGTGGTCCAAGTAATAGGGTTGCTGCGCACTCTGACCTGTGCGGTCGCTACGATCGCCGAGGTCGCCGCGATCGCCGCTGCTGTTGCGAAGTATGAATGCCTAATGCAACCTCATGGCAAACCCTGTGCGGACCTGCCACTATTCCATCTCCCTGGTATTTCAAATCTATCTGAGTGAATCAATCCAATGACTGACTGGCTGTGAGTCGAGGAAGATTTAGACAACTAGTAGCGAATTTGTTAAAGGAAAATTTAGAACTACCTGTATAAGATATCTGAGCTCTTTTTTGGAGGAAACTCTCGTCCTTCGTAGTTCCTCGTAAAGAAAACCTAATGGCTACGTAGACAATCAAGTACATTGTAATCATAGCAGCCGGAATAAAATACGATTGAATATTCATGAACTGAAAAGGCATTAAAGTCATTGGGCACAACTATTTTTGGAATCTTCGCAGCTCGCGAATAATCCCACATAAAATGGAACTTACGTCATTATAATGAAACTTCCCTGGGATTCTGTTGCTGCAGTTGTACCAGAAGTAAAACTCTGAAGCGAAGTACGAATTTCTTGGCAAGCATCACATTATAAAATTCTGTAGAAGAATATGGAATATCTAATCGATATGTACTGCTTATAATACAAACGATATGTAGCAGCTTTGAGCGAGCGCTAGCAGGGCGCATATTTGGGCTGTCTGTTGGGAGTTTTTCATGGCATACCAATAAGGTACAACTTTTGCTGAACTAGTGGGCAGACTACACTTTGCATTCGCACAGATCGTAAAGTGAATTGGCCCACGCGCAAAAAAACTATGAATTAACTCGGTACAAAACGTACTACCCATCCTTGGCAGGACCCACATGCGTGAGAAACCATCTACATCAACGCTTTCATCCCACCGTAGCGCCACTGTCCCTAACTGATAATCTCCTAGTGAAGGCGATCCGTGCAAAGCCGTACAAGTGCAACCGAAATTCGTTTTCGAAATCGCTTGTACTAGCAGCAAGGCCGCAGTTGGCTCATTCTACCAGGCTTATGCAAATTATTTCAACCGTTCTGCATAAGGCGGGAATTTGTGTTTTTCGTACCTTTTGCAGGAATTTTTAGCACACTTGAGGTTCAGTTATCTTCTTTTCGAAAGCACCCGACAACACACCTTTTGGTCTCTCGTATGTTCTTTTGCCAACTTACAGACCTTTTTCCAACTACGAAGAACTACGTAAGTTCAACTGTTGCCTAATAGTTACTCAGTTTGTTCCCCCCATGTCCTAACGGCTGTTATTATTGAAACTGTTCAACGAACCATCCTTAGCGAACTGTTTGCGACATCCATATAGATTCGACAATCCAATAAAAATGAACACATAAATCCAAATAAACAATGACATTCTGAACAATAACACACGTCATGAAATTGAAAACTTCTTGCGCTCCTTCAGTTTTTATTGAATAACTGATTGAGGACACATGTGGAGACAACACAACCGGTTTGTTCGCAAGTTCAGAGGTTTTAGGTTGCCACTATTGCATGACAGTAGTCCAAAGGGCGCTGTGGTCGTCATAATCGTCATGAACGCCGCCCTTGAGAGTGGCCTCACCCAGCCGAGGACGAGATAATTCTGCGGTTCCATAGTTGTAAATACATGTGTGACGCGCCGGGTCCGTCTGTGTAGGCCGAAGTTGCGGTCTCTCGTCTTTTAGCTCGTTTTCCTGTTCTACCTTGAATCTAATCCTTTCTTGTATACCAGTGACATCATGGCGCCCTATTCGAGAGGTTATCGGCGGTTTTGTCCGCTCCTCTCCCAACTGATTAATCAAAGCACAATTTTGATTGACCACGGATGTGATCGCGAAATGTGCCCTCTGGTGAAGTATCGCTTACATTCGTGTCCCCCAATATGTGAAGAGTTTGTTGTGTGCTCGAGGAAATATAAACAATAGAAATCGGTTGATGCTCAAGAAGAATGATAACAGAAATAAGCAGTTGTATGCGATTCCCTCAAAGAATAGTGGAGCATAGTACAACGCTATGCTGTCGCCCATGTACTGAAATGATTGTAATGATTTTGACAGTTGTCAAAGTAACGTTTTGATGCGCGAGAACCACTAACTGAGGAGGACAACCTATTCATATTATCAACGTGCTACCCTTAGGTGGTCATATGTATCTGGCACGTACTTCTTCCAGGTAGTACTACGACGAGTCCACTGATTCTAGTGGAATACGTGAATCCTGGCAAAAGCTTTGATGAGACTGGCCGCTCAAAAGGCGGTTAACGATAGCTAATAGTGAGAAATTCTTGAGAAAACTTTTCGCAGTACTATTCTTCACTCAATTCTGACTAAGAAAATTTTGACTAATTTTAAGCTCCAAGGGGAACTCATGTTAGTAAGGGAAGCATATTATTATCCCGCTTGTTCGAATCTATGTAGCCTAACGAATAGGATTCGGAGCTTGGCAAGCTGTTTGGAAACACAGTTACTGTGCGTTGTTCATAAAATGGTGTAAGCGTATATTGAACACGTAACTTCATGTCGTGATCAGTGTTTGTGCATTGCTGGATAATCATGCGTTTGTATGCGGTTCTCGTCGATTGTGTGTGCGATATGCTGTACTCATCCTGCACTCTTTGTGGCTTGATGTAAGGTTCCATTAGGGTTGTTTTATTTATTTTACAAACTAGCAGTCCATATAACAGTGATTGCACTTCATATGATTCATCAATTCATAACATCAGCTCATAATCAGCACAATGATAGTAGCACTCCTTATATCGTTTGCTTTTTGCTGTCTATTTTCATCAGTTGCTGGCAATGTGCGGATTTCGCATCAATTCCGTAAATCTGTTATTTGGTGTCCTTGCACAGGTGAGCCTCATATGAATTATAAAGCCCAAAAACTTCTTTTGCTATTCCAGGTTAGTTGGTCTGTAATTTAGGCTGTTTTCTAGACCGATGTATATAACTGAAAGCAGAATGAGCCTGCAAAGAGCATGCGGCAAAAAGAGTCCCATTACGTAGCGTTGCGAATTGCAGACAGTTCGGGAGGCAGAAAGCGCGAACGGCAGTCGAAAAACACCGCGGCGTTCAATGTGTTGAAGAGTAACTGCGTCTCTCGGCTGGAGAGGACGGCATCCTTGTTTAGCGATGGATTGTTGAGGGTCGGGAGAAGATTAGAATTTTTGCTCACGTATCCATCGGCTACCTAGGCCCATGCCACGCATGAAAAGAGCTTGCTTGCAAAGAGAGCAAACTACGACATGGTTGGCCCGCGGTCCGTTGCGTAACGTTGCGTCATCGCCGCTACGAACATGTGAGACTCCGGTCACACTGCCGGCCAAGGTCTACTGCAACCTGCGGGGATCAAAGTAATTTCCTTGGCTATGAGTCTGTCTCTTGGGTTGATCGTCAGTCCTAAACACAATTTTGATACATATTTTTGGCGCCAATGCCATTTGGTGCCGCCACGGCGAAGAACAGCCCGGTTCTGTGAATATCAAAGGAACAGGGAAGAGAAAGCACTTTTGTTCCAGGAACGAAGAGTTGCTACGTTTTTCATTCACGTTTTGTTGGGGCAAAGGATTCAGGCAACCACGGACCCAAAAAATGGAAAGTGTTAGAAATGTAAAATTTGTGCTCGTGTAGAACTGAACCATCAATATATAATTTTTTATGCTTTTCAGGCGCCCGCAGCGGCAATGAAGTTCACTTCCCTGGTTCTCCTTGTGCCCCTACAATATGAAAAAAAACCGCTTCCCTGCGCCCTGATTACCTCCCGTAAGATAGGCTACGATCCTACTATATATAAACGGCAACGTCTGTCTGTTTGTCTGTTTGTCTGTCTGTCCGGAAATTCGGAATCACCTGAAGAGCCAGTTGGAGGGGGCGGGTCAAGGGTGGGTTGGGTAGGGCATGGGCCAAGATGTACGGAACACACATGAACTGAGCTAAGCCCCGCCCACTGTGGGCGGGGCATGCGCACAGTTGTGAGCTACATAGTTCAAAAATTCGTAGTTCGGTTCTAGAAGATCCCGGAGAGCGGAAATTGTGGGAAACGATAAGCAGTCAGTTGGCGGATGAAATGAGGGAGTCACACCCGTGATGGGCGAGGCGTGCTATAGGTGGGCGGTGCTCGCTACAGAACTTTCAAAAATTCGTAATTCGGTTCTAGAAGATCCCGGAGAGCGGAAATTGTGGGAAACGATAGGCAAACAGTTGGCGGACGGAATGAATGAAGCACACCCGCGATGGGCAGGGCGTTCGCCGAAGTGAACGGTGCCGGGGACAAAAACCCTCAAAACACATCCGAAAAACTCCAGGAAATGGGGAGTAAGTGAAACTGAGCAATGGTTGGGCAGATGAAGTTAGTAAGGGATAACCGTAGGGAGTATACCAAATGGTTGGTGCCGTCGGCCAATAGTTCATAATTCGGTTCCCAAACACACAAGTGTGGCATAATCGCAGTGAACGGGGTATGTGCCATAGTGAATGGGAGTCAAAATCAAGGGTTCGTAAATCAGTATGTTTATTTATTTGTTTATTTACCTACTATTTACTGCACAACAATTTAGGCATATTCCTACTTCAGTTCATCCACTAATCATCCAATACCGACAGACCACACATCGACTATACAGTAGTTTCACAGTTGTTTACCATTGGGAGGGTACATCACTACTATATATAAACGGCAACGTCTGTACGTTTGTCTGTTTGTCTGTTTGTCTGTCTGTCCCGGAAATTCGGAATCACCTGAAGAACCAGTTGGAGGGGGCGGGTCAAGGGTGGGTTGGGTAGGGCATGGGCCAAGATGTACGGAACACACATGAACTGAGCTAAGCCCCGCCCACTGTGGGCGGGGCATGCGCACAGTTGTGAGCTACATAGTTCAAAAATTCGTAGTTCGGTTCTAGAAGATCCCGGAGAGCGGAAATTGTGGGAAACGATAGGCAAACAGTTGGCGGACGGAATGAAAACTTCTCACCGGGACCCACTTCACACCCGGAAGGAGGATCGGCCGGCGAAGCCGGCGATCCGACTGGCCCTCCCTCTCATGGAAAACTTCTCACCGGGACCCACTTCACACCCGGAAGGAGGATCGGCCGGCGAAGCCGGCCGATCCGACTGGCCCTCCCTCTCATGGAAAACTTCTCACCGGGACCCACTTCACACCCGGAAGGAGGATCGGCCGGCGAAGCCGGCCGATCCGACTGGTTCCCCATAAAGGACAAGCTCCGCTGATTAACCGTTGTCGATGCTGAACATGGACTGAGCTGTACGTTCCTCTACTTCCCATAAGACCACTTCTGGCTCTTTGGCTACCACATAAATCAAAAGTATGTACTCCATAGTCTAGCAGGTGGTTAATCATGGATAAATAAGCGACCCCGACTACTTGAGGCAAAGGTGGCTCAGTGGGAATTGGCTCGCTCACGTATCTGACACTGGTTCTCGCCTTGGAGAGCATCGCTGTAATAGGAATTGTAATACCTGGACACCGGTTAGGGAGAGCGGAAAGGCAATATAAAGATAAAGCAGAAGAGCGCAAACGTCACACCATTGCAGCTGTACGGTTACCACATAGAAACTGATGTCACGGAACGTTTTCCAGCCCTTAAGTATAGAACCCAATTGAGGGATTGAGCATTGACAACCAAAAATGTTAAAAATGAGAAACTTGACGAAAAAGTAGCTGCTCACTCTATAAAGTGCGATGCCAAGTAGCATATGTAGTCCCAGGCCGATCAGGGCTGGGATCAGAATAAGGAGTGAAGCTAGCAGTCGCAGTTCTAAAGTTGCCTCCACGTCCATTGACTCTGAAACTCTGAATTTCAAATGAAGCTATGCTGTTTTGGTGATAACTAGACTCTAAGACTGCGTTCTACTTAAAGGTAGAGTTCAACAGCAACCAAATGCTTCCACCACAGTTCTCAACGTCTGGCAGTGTCAGCGACTAAGAAAGGTAGATAATGATATAGCGCCTCCCAGGGTCCGTCAGTGTCCTCCAGTGTCCACCAGCTTATCGAGGGCTGGAGAAGCATGAGTATCGATCTAGGGTCTGCCAGCGTCTACCAGCGTGCACCAGAGCCTACCAGCGTCCGAGAGAGGAGAGCATGAGGAGATAGGAGGGTAGCGCTTAGTTGTCAGCGTATGGTGATATAGAAGGATGGCAGAAAGGTGGTGGAGAATATGCCGCGATAGGAGGGTCCCATCTGTGTGCTGTCCTTCTAACCCATATCCCCCTCTCCCGGAAGCTGGTAGACGCTGGTGCATGTCGGCAGACGCTGGATCAATACCTTTACTTTCCTAGATCTCAAGACGCTGGCGGACGCTGGTAGACCCTGGGGCACACTGGTAGGCGAGAGGACTCTGGTATACACTGACAGACGCTAGATCTATATCTATACTTTCCTAGCCGCTGACGCTGCCGAACCTCGGAACTCTGGTGGACGCTGCCACATAGTATGAATGCAGCCTTATCTACAATCTGTTGTGGAGAACGAATGTCCATGCGCTACAAGAAAACACAAATGACTCGAATGCGCCGAAAACTACTCATTCCTTTTCTTTGCTCCTGAATTCGAGTTGGCTCACAAACAACGACGTATTTTCTAACGCAAATTCTTTACAAGAAGACAAGAGGACTCGTAATTTGAACGTTCTAAATTTCTGCTTTGCATCCTAACGAAACATGCTTAATTTTCCTTCTCATCCAATAAAAAGTGCTTGAAGTAGAGCGTCAAGTCAACGAATCAGGCATTTTTTGATATCCCCTTCTTTGCATTCTCAAAAAGGTAAAGGTGCAAAAGCCCATCTGTTATATGGCCAGAAGCCATTGTATTTATAAAAGCACAATTCGGATCAAACGGCCAAATAATCTCTCATAGAAAAGCATAACGCCGGGATGACCATCCTCATGAAAGCAATGCCGAAAGAGGGAGGGGGTGGGAAAATGGTAGATGTCATGAGATGCTTCAACATTTCAGTGAGCATCATCTTCACTTGATGGGAGAAGTCCGTAAACTTAGTGCCTGGTTTCTGCTGGCAGTATTTCCAAGTAGGGGGTCCGATGCAAAGCTTATTGGGAAGGTCTGATTTCCCATCCAGGACTGCTTAAACCAACTTCAAGCCATTTTATGATGCACCTCTCCTTGATCGTCCAAATCGCAAACTGTCTGCAGCTCAAAAGCCTAAAGACACATGGTACCATCACACATAGTTTGGATGCGTGACGACCAGCCCCCCCCCCTAGCTGTCGAATGGCGTTACCCCGTCCGAACATGCGCAGGAATGGAGATCCAGGACCGTGAAACACGCTAATTCCTCCATGCTCCGCCTAAAATGCATTTGCGGCGCAGACTCCCGTTTATGCTAACAGCCGTCCGCGCGGCGCGTGTCGCGCGCAGCGCTCTTGGCACTTTGCCAAGTCCTTTAAAATACAAGTAAAACGCAATTTCCTGATGCGGATAACATTTTAGGTGCTGCAAAATAAGAACCGAAGATGATGACGAGGCCAGAACTCAAGAGCAACTGTTGCTTCTGCAGTCCCCTCGGAGGCCGCGCATTTCCCACAAAACATGGAAATAAAAACGGCTAAGCGTCCCACTCGTTAGTTTAAAGTATTTTCATGGCTTTGGAGCCGGAATCGCGCCAAATTGCAAAAAATTAAACTGGATTTTTATTTCAAAGCGCAATTACACGACTTGGCAAAGTGCCAGGCGCGCGGCGCGGAATGCATAAACGGGAGTCTGAGCCGCAAGTGCATTTCAGGCGGAGCGAGGAATTGGCGTGTTTCCCGGTCCTGGATCTCCACTACTGCGCATGTTCGGGCGGGGAAACCGCAACGCTTCGACAGCTAGGTGGGTGGGGGAGGGGGGTGATAGTCAGGCACACCCAAACTATGTGTGATAGTACCATGTGTCTTTAAGTGTAGAGAGGTGGAGTAGAAAAACCTCACTCGGGCCGAATCGACACTCTATTTTGATAGAATAAAAACTGACGAAAGTAAAACGAGTGTAAAGTTGAGAGTACTGCTTTCTACAGCAAGGAAACAATTATCTATCAATGGCATAAAACACTTTATAAAGACCTCTTTCTTCAGGCAAAATTTCATGCGAAAAAAACGCCGTCCTTTGTGGGTTAACCTAATAGAGCTAAGGTACCTATGTAAACGTTCTCATTGAATACCCTGACTTCACGGGTATTCAAGGCGAAAGTTTACCTAATCAAATTGAATACTTCACGACTAATACGATCAGTGCGGCACTTATTCCAGAGATAGCCGTCTAGCAAATTTATATCAGTATCCCTCTCAGCTGCATAACTATTATGAGTATTGAGTATTTAGTAGTGCAAAACAGAGAGCAATAGGAACATTCCATGATCGACTCTCCATTAATCTCGGCATGATGACAGCAATATTCACAGAACTTTATTCAGCAATCCGAGATTGTTATAAGTCCTTTACCAGACTGACGTTTCGGCAGTATTGCCTTCTTCGGAGCCTGCAAATCAAAACCTATTTTCGAAACAATTCGCCCTAGTCCCATTTCAGATAGCATAGTGAAGCTCAAGGTAAAGCAGTCTATGAAAACATCGTGAAGAGGGCTAACCTTTTGAGGAGATGGCGTTCGTAGTCGGCACCCTGAGCTTGAGGATCTGGTAGTGAGACTTTTATATGTATTTGGAACGCGTAATTAGGGTCAACCTGCTTTTGGGAAGATTTTGAATTTGAATTTAATAGGGCCGGGTCAAAGCGCCGTAAGGGACCCCCCCCCACATAATTGATGGCGTAGGTCAATACTGC
>MU912915.1:21943-36434 GCA_036418165.1 Cooperia oncophora
GCAGTATTGCCTTCTTCGGAGCCTGCAAATCGAAACCTACTTTCGAAACAATTCGCCCTGGTCCCATTTCAGATAACATAGTGAAGCTCAAGGTAAAGCAGTCTATGAAAACATCGTGAAGAGGGCTAACCTTTTGAGGAGATGGCGTTCGTAGTCGGCACCCTGAGCTTGAGGATCTGGTAGTGAGGCTTTTATATGTTAAACGTCAGTCTGGTAAAAGGACTTATAACAATCTCGGATTGCTGAATAAAGTTCTGTGAATAGAGAGCAATAGGCTCTGGAGGGAGAAGAATAGACTCTAGCCGAGTGTCAACGAGAGCGCGGTGTGATACTTTTCGATCTCCTTAGATATTTGCAGATTCACTATCACTCTCAGAAAAAGCCCCACAGTTTCTACCCGGCCTACTTCCCCGCTAATTTGCCATGGAATCATAACGCGTCCGCAAGCGCTTGCGAGTCGTTACGTATCTAATCCTTCTCATCAGAGCAAACAATTAGAGCCGAAAAGGGAGAATCAGAGGGGGGGGGGGGAGGATTCATCTCCGGCAAAGGGGTTCGTACCGATACCCCGTTCCACACATCACGATGCTGTACCCTGTCATTAAATTGTTCCATCGCGGCTTCACAGCAAGTGCCAAGTTCAGCCTCCTAGGTGCCTGTTTTGACGCCGTGTTTTTCGTTTTTTTTTTGGTTGTTGGATGGTATTAGCAATGAAGGAGACGTCTGATGAGCCAAAAGCGGCAGAATATCTTTTGCTGGGTTGAAGCGTGCAAAATCGACGAACTTGTACAGTGAGGCATGCTAGGGATACTTACTTAGAATGTTCTCCCTCATTCTTCTTGCTTTTTCTTTTTCTTGGAGAGTTTCTTAGCAACTATTAGTCTGTAATGGAAGGCAACCACCCGCATATGCTCCAGCGGAATTTCTCTTCAATCACATTATAGGGTTACCCTAGTTTCGAATCCCATTATAATGATAACATTACGCCAACACATGGAATTATCTAACCAAAGAATTGGTAGGTAATGGAGGTTATCCACGAAGGTAACCACTATTATGGGTCATGATCCAAAAAACAATTCATTGAGAATCTAGGTTTTATCGTTATTTTCTTAGCTGTACAGGTCCCTTTAGATTGTATCTTTCCAACGTTTCATTGCAAGCTGTTTCTCGGTGCTACGAAATATACTGGGTTGGCTCACAAATGTTAGCGTTTTTCGTTTGTTAGCGATAGATATCTCCCAACCTTCGAGAAAAAGCGCCCAGTTTACTAATGTTTTTTTTTAGATTTCTCTCAATTTTTTGCTTATCAAAATGGAGCTTAGGGTCGACACAAATGAGTTTTTGAAACCGTTTTCAGTACTTAATGTAGGCTCTCTTTGTGCAAAGGCACCTCGAAACTCTTGAGGTGAGTGGTGCCTCTTACGACGCTTGAAGATGGTGGTTCAAGCGGTACAGAAATGAGAATTCGGACTATAAATAGAGCGCTTCTGAGGGATGACTGCTAACAGAACCCACCCACAAAAAGCTTCTAACCTCCTCCCATCAAGTAAAAGTGATGCTCACGGGAAACGTGGAAGTTTTCCACGACATCTATCTCATTCTTCGGCATGAATCTCCGTGACTAAGGTGATGCACCTTGTCGGACTCAATGAGGCGCCAGGTGTGAGGCCTGTCTGTGAGGTCGAAATTGAGTCGTTTATTCTTGTTTATGAGCTTTCCTTTGCTTTTCTATGAGTTGCTGGAAGCATTTTGCGTCTTCCTGGAGACATCCTATTAGCAGGCCTTGCGGCTCATTTTCTTTAATGCCCACTACGGAGCCTAACGAAAAAATGACAGTGCTTCAATCCCCCAACTTCGACATTCTACCTCGCACGCACCTTAAAAATAAATGGCCAGTACACGATCGTTGTGAAAAGAAAAGTACAGAACGCCAGTTCGTATAGCCGCAAAAATTAACTCAGTAAACAGCCATTATGAAATCGCATAATGAAACGCCCTCATCTTTTGCCATGCTAAATTTCAAGTCATAGAAAAAACACCATTACATCATATGCCAACACTAATACTCTAGAATGCCCCCAGCTATTGCAGAAACGATATCATATAGTTGCGACACGCCCAAAAGTCTGTTGCACATAATAGCCATTTAACATGATGACGACATTCACGTTTCGCTAGAAAGCGATGTGTGGAACAGCGACGTTTTTTGCCTGCACAGGGTACACCATTGGTCTAGTCTCTTCTCCCATACTATCGAGCTGCAAGAGGCACTGCGCAGGGATGGTGAGGCAGAGAGGCCCCAAAAAGGCAAAATATCTCTGTCTCAGAAGCACACTACCGACGTCCCCCTCCTCCCTCGCCTTGAAACGCTTCCGCCCTGAAACGCAAAAATCAAGTATGCCGAAGAAGCGCTTATCTCTGAACAAATACTGCACGCCTACCCCCCAACAGCCCAATCAAGCTACGACCCATCTCCTGCCTTGGAGAATCCCAACGATGATGCGCTGCATATCTGCCGCTCCACTGACGACAGCCGCTGCTCAGAAAATGCCTTTAGCTACCACTTTTTTTCTATGCCCAGCTTTTAGATAGCCGAACCCCCCCTCATCAAACCAATCTTGGCCCCATATTTTATTTACTGTCGTGATCACATCAGATAGCGCACGCCTAGGCCTCCGCCTCACTACGCGATTCAGAGCGTCACACCAGGCAGGAGATATCTACTTCGCCGGTTCCTTTATTTTCACACCACAGACGCTCAAAGCTCTGGTATATACGCTATGGGCTGATTTTGTTAGCACAAAAAAATTTTCGGCCGTCACGCCTGTGACGCTCAACGTTGGACACGCCCGTTCTATGCATTAGCAGATGCTGCACGTATCGCTGATCCGTAGAGCCCTTATTACACAAGGTTTCCATACTGAGAAACTTCTCTATGAAGCTTGCCGAACCCAGCAGCCGCGTTATGGTTGATTAAAACTTCCCAGTTATCTGCAAATGTATGATGTTATTTCTTATTTATCTTTGTCGACATATCACAAACACCACCCCCCCCCTTTAACAAAATCTTGGCAAAACAGAAAAACTATTAATAAGCATACCAAGGCCATTACCCGAATAAGTGGTGCTTAAAACTTGTAAGAGCGCATATCGGCCCATGTGCCAGCGCCGAAAGCCGGCCTGACATAAACCACGGCCGCTTTCAGCGCTACTAGCCCCTCTATTTGTAGTGTCATCTGCTTCGCCCTTGCAGACGTGTGTGCATTTCTAACCTCTTGTGTGCCATTGTCGCCAAACTATATAGCAGCTCGGCACAATATTGCCAGCGCCGATCTCACGGTAAGATCAACGAACGCGCAACAAAGCCGCCCCTACAATACTGTCGTTGACAAGGCAATACAGTAAATGCCACGGCTTCGTATTCTTCATAGCTTTCGGGATGAAGTCCAAAAGCCCCAAACCAAAGATAGTCTTACGTCCATAGAGGTGGACTGTTCCGCGAAATCGATCATTGAGAGGTAAGGAATAAGGGGGAAGTTTTTTTTAAAAGGAGGGAGGAAGAGACGCCCCAGTTCTACCAGATTTCAGTGAGCAAGAATTTTTGCACTTCGCAGCGCCAACGCCGCGAGCATCACACAAAAGGAAGTGGCAAGTCTCAAGCGATGAGTTAGGACGGCGCTCTCTTAAGCGAAGATCACAGACCTGATTAATGAGCAGACTCCGGCAAAATGAAATTACAGAACCTAATGACGAATTAAGGTGGTGTCTCGATACGTCACGGTGCTTCCAAGGGGGCGGTACGGGGCAGGCAGCCTCAGCTTCGATCGTGAGAGCGAGCGAACAACCCAACGAATGTGACGGAAGCAAGACAGGGGTCAATTGAGCTAGGTACTTCTGTAAGATGATACAGCAATAAATGCAAATCAGCCACCGTTGTACTGTGCGAGGTACTTTACGAAAGTCTACTAGCTTGCACTGTACAACGCATTAGACATGGTTCTTCGGCCAGGAGCTGGCCTTATCTTGGTCGCACACTTCCCATCTGCTAATAACCGACTTTTGCATGACAGAAGTTTTTCGCGTTATTCGTTTTTCATTCTTTCAATGTTCACTCTCGATTTTTTTCCGCATTTCAAATTTATCCGCCTCTTCTTGACGAAATCCATGATTCACATAAGGCTTTGCGATCACTGATCCTCTTCTCATTACTGGTTAAAGTTTACTTTTGCAGTCACAGCGAAAACCTCTCTTCACCGTACATATCCTCCTACCAGCTTGGCTGACGCGCACTACTGCGCGCATGGTTGAATCTATGGTAATGGTACTGATCGCTGACAGGATTTCTGTACTGACCCCAAACACTTGGCCCAATTGTCATTTTGAGATACGACCCATTTCATTATATTTCTCCTGTTTAATGAACATTTTCTAATGTCTGGTGCTTATCACATTTCTAAAAAACATTCACCATTCGAAATAGGACAGCTTAGCGGTTGAAAGAAGTTTCGATGGTAATAACATGGACATCATAGTGAAATATCCTCACATCGCAGTACTTTCGTTAAGCAGCTTCCAGGGCTTTTGATTTTTGTCGAAACTCGAGAGTTCAGCGGTCGAATCAGTCCCAACCATATCGCTAAGAGATGAAATAACTTGACTCACAACCCCCTGCCTATTGTTTCTTACAAGGGAACCCCAACAGGTCGATCCGGCCATTTGCAATGAGATGTACATATATGGACGTGTCTTGAGCCGCTGAATCCAAATCTGCCCTCCTTTTTGCGGAACGATTCTCTGAAGGAGTTACGGACCATTTAATCTTTGCTCTGTTGTACAAGTTGAGAAGGATAGTTGCTTGCGGCAAGCGGCGATGGCCCAGTGGATAAGCGCAGCGCTTCAGAGACACGAGTCGCATGTTGGAATCCTTGACTCTTGGAATATTTTTGCTTTTGTTCAAAACACTTCATATCAGTCCCCAGAACACTTCTGTTTGGCCAATTCACCTAAATCTCTGATTATTTGACAATAGGAGCGGCCATTGCTCCATTTGTGGTTCCTTCTGAAAACTTTTATTATGTGGATGACCGTTCCTAGAGGAAAGGGTCATCCTCATAATAATCGTGCTCTTGAACCGTATGATCCCCATCGAGAATAGGGATCTTACGTTCAAGAGCACGTGTTGAATTCTTCCACAAAATGATAGAAACAAACGAGCTCTCAAAATCAGCGCAGCGAATGAAAAGTACTCTGCACACACGTACAGTTACAGTCCTCATCATTGCGGACCGGTGGGGCGTGTCAGCCAGTATGAGTGTGCACACTGTTGAAGCCGTTCTCAGCCTTTGCTGAAACGCGTATGCGACAAAAAGTGATAGAAAAGTGGAAGATTTGGATTCAGCTGATCAAGATACGTCTATATATGTATAACTCATTGCATATGGCCGGATCGACCTGTTGGGGTTCCCTTGTTAGGCACCGCGGCTCAAGTTCAGGCTGAACAGTAAGGATGCGAAGAGGTACTGATGCTTATAAGCTCTCTTCTCACACTATATACAACTTATATCCCTCCACCAATGCTCTGTAACCTCTTCTGAATGACTTGCTGGAAGCAGTTCCCCAGTGTTGCTACAACTCGTGCCATGAACTTCGGGGGCATCCTCTACCGTCCTGCCACCCACCAATGATGGTCCCATCCTGACCCCTATCTAACTTCTTAGAACCAACGTCCCATCGTTGCTGGCCCGCGCTATGAAGTTGGTAACCTTTTCCTTCTGAGCCCCTTGTGGTATCTTATCAACTGTTATCACGTCCTACCACCCACCAATAATGGTCCCATCCTGACCCCTATCTAACTTCGTAGAACCAACGTCCCATCGCTGCTGTGGCCCGCGCTACAAAATTGGCGACACTCCCTTTCTGAGGCCCCTTATGATATTTTATCAGCTGTTATAGCAGCCTGTCACCCCCAGCAATGTGAGTTCGTGACCTTTTCCTTCTAATTCCCCTTGTGGTATCTTATCAACTGTTATCACGGCCTGTCACCCACCAATAATGTTCCCATCCTGCCCCCTACATCACTTATCAGTTTGAGCGCTCCATCGCTCTTTTGAAGGAAGTTATGAATTTCCGGTCAAACACACACACAACAGACAAACTTAGCGGATTATATATAGTAGGATTCTATAAACCAGTAACTGTGTGTCGGTTTGTATGTATGTATGTCTGTCCGTCCGCAAAATGCTTCACGGGTTCGAATTAGTGGGGGAGAAACGACCGCTAGCAAACCGGAAACCGATTGGTGCAGATGTATCAATCCAATGTTTTGATTGTGATAACAGCCTCCGCTATATAAGACAACCATTCGGTACACTCCGAGCCATTGCACGAGCTGCTGGCGTGGCAGCTGGACGTGTGCTCGTGCGGGGCAGGGTGGGGTGGAGGGAGGGGTACCAGGTGAATTCTTCGCTCTGCTTTCTTCCCCTGCACGTGCTCAGTCGGACCTGAGCACGTGTCCACCGCTAGCAAAACTGAGAGCTAATCAAAATAAAGTAACAAACTGATGTTTTGATTATGATACCTCACTGTATAAGACAAGCTCCGAGCCATTGCACAAGCAGCTCGCGTGGCAGCTGGACGTGAGCTCGTGCGTGGGTTGCTCCATCTATTACGATTCGATCAAAACAGCGCAGTATGAGCAGCTAAGTGAATGAACAAATTCCGTTTCCATTGTAAAGTAAAAAGTCGAAAGTCGAAGCCAAGCCTGCTAAAAAGAAGGAGGCGAAGGAGGAGAGCTCGGCGTCAGTCGGGCGATCCTGGTCTTTTAATATTTAAAGAAAATGTTGTATGTCTGTCTGTGTGTGGCTATCTGTCTGTCCGAACGACCGCTCGTAAATCGAAGACTATGTGGAAAATCACTTTTAGGGAAAGGATCAGCTTGGGATGCATGTGTCATGTCATTTACAGAGCACATACAAGGCAACCTAGGCTCCGTCCACAATGGGCGGGGCATGCGCAAAAGTGAACGGTGTCGAGGGTAAAAATTTTGAAAATGTATTCTGAGCAACCACAGGATTAATATGTTCGAGGGCAGCAACGGGAAGCCAGATGAACTAAGAGAAAAACACACGCGGTGAATGAGATGCTCACCGAATCGGTGGTGCCTGCTTCGAAAATCATAATTTCGTTTGAATACACACATGAGAATAGCAGTGAGCAATGAATAGGGCATGGAATGGGTGTGTGGGAGTCAAAATCAAAAATTTGTAACTTATTTGTATTAACTATTTGTTTATTTACTTATTTACCTGTTATTTATTCTACAACTCAGATCATGCATACTTCCACTTCAGTTCATCTACTGAGCGTTCAGTGCCAAATTCCTCTCCTTGCATTCACAGAAATTTCACAATTGTCCACTAGAAAGAGGGGATACACGAAAAGCTCTGGAGCTGCGAAATTTTTTTCTCTGCCAAAGATCCGACTGGCCCTCAGTTGGATATTCCGGGACCCACTTCACACGCACAAGGCGGATCGACGGATCCTCACTTGGAAATTCCGGGACCCACTTCACACGGTGAGGAAAATATTATTTTATTTTAGCATAATAGCACACCAGTTAGATCGCCCGCCTTCCGCGGTCGATCTAACTGGTCTGCTATTATGCTAAAATATATAATCCGCTAAGTTTGCCTGTTGGTGTGTTTGTGAGTGTGTTTGACCGGAACCTCATGACTTCCTTCAGAACAGCGATAGAGCGCTAAAACTGATGGGCGATGTAGGGGTCGAGCGAACACTATTGGTGGTAGCAGGAAGTGATAGCAGTTGATAAGAGCTGATAAGCGGCCTTATAAAGGGCAAGGTCAGCAAATTTATAACGCGCGTCACAGCAAGGCTAGAGTGTTGGTTCCAAGAAGTGAAAGAGGGGCAGGATGGGAACATTATTGATGGGCGGCAGGAAGTGATGAAAGCTGATAAGATATAGGGAGTCTTAAAAGGAGTGGGTCACCTGATTCATAACACCGGCCAGAGCAACGACGCGACGCTGGATCCAAGTAGTACGATAGGGGGAAGATGGATCATTATTGGCGAGCGGACGTTGGTTCCAGTTAGTAAGATAGAGGGGGCAGGATACGAACATTATTGGTGGGTGGCAGGGCGTAGCAACAGCTGAAAAGGTACTATAGGGGCCACTTCAGGGAGGAACCACAAAATTCAATGCACGAGTTGTAGCACACTGGGGAACTTCTTCCAGTAAGCAATTCAGAGGTGGTTAGGGTACATTGGTGGTGGGAGATAAGTTGTGATATAGTGTACGACAAGGGTCAGTATCTGTTCGCAGCTTTACTCCGCTTGCGACTGATGTTGACCACCGTGGCCCATGAAATCAATGGGCAAAGGCTCAGTGTTTCTATCCTAGAGTTATAGTCGAATTGATTCGACCGCTAAACTCTCGAGTTTTGACAAAAAGTAAAAGCTCAAAGTTGTTCGCCAGTGGGGAATGATAAGGGCCACCAACAGACGGATATGTGAAAGCTGCTCAACGGAAGTATCTTGATGTAAGCACATTCCACTATGATCTCGGTATTGTTACCTTTCGACCGCTAAGCCGTTTTATTGCCAGCTAATGATCTGTGTTTTTAGAAATCTGATAAGCACATTGGCAATTGCTCATTAAAGAGGAGAAATATGGAAATATGATGAAATGGGCCGAATTTTGAAACATGGGAATTAGGCCAAGTGTTAGGGGTCAGCACAGAAATCCTGTCATTGATCAGGACCACAGACTGAACCATGCGCGCAGTAGTGCGCGTCAGCCAATCTGGTAACTCATATAGCATTTTGACACTCCAGCTCCTTGAAACAAAGAAGCTTAATTAGAGCTGATGTCTCGAAATAAACATCCAGAGACGACTACTCGAATCAATGTCAATGGGAGGCCACCCGAAATGAAGTCTGGGGTAGCACACATCCTCAGACTGGTGTACCATCCTCATATAAGCCCAAGGATCTTAATCCGAAATTTTGAAGTTAATTTCTTTTGCCAAAGAGGTTGATAGATGGAAGACTTTGCTGAAATGGCCTGACCTTTGACAGCATCGTTCTCCTCAAGGTCTAGTCCACCGGTGGCCATGAGGCCACTCGCTGTTAGTTTTAGTTTGTAATCCGAAATAAACGACCTTAATCTGCTCACATAAGCTCGGCTTCTACTTAAAATCCCACAATACAGAAAAAGCTGAAAGTCCACTTCACAGAAAAATCGGGGAAAAACAAGAAGGAAAAGTGGGGGGAAAAAAGAGCTTGGATGATTTAAAGAATGGTCTTATGGAATGGTACTTATCCCCCGACTGAAACCAAATTTTAATCATAAAATAACATGTCTATTTCAAGCGATTCCTAAAGTAACCTCAAACGAGCAGAGTGTAGAGTGTAGCAGGTACTTCCTTTCCAATTCGTTACAGGAGGCGGCCCGAGGATTCCAGCTCGCTGAGGTTTCTCAGTGCTGATTCTCCCTCATTGATGTGTTAGTTGTTCGGACAGAAGCTCCGACTCTCTGACGTTCATGGGAAGCCTGGGAAAATCGACTCTTCAAAAATCGACTCCTCGAAATCGAAAATCGAGATGTTCTACAAGCAGCCAAGTTCAAATCTTCTGAGCTCTCCATAGCTTTGTTTTTTTGTGAAGACCTCCGAAGAAAACCGAAGGACGACAGATCAATTATGAACTTGCAATTCAATAACTGAAGTCGCAATACGATAACGCGTCCCCGCAACAAGTATCATTACGAACACTGTAGTCCTCACCAAAAAGAGCAGAAAACCCGAGGCAGCTACAGAACACCCACAATGAGATTTTAACACTAGTTGCAGAAACGAAAAAAAAGAAGGTGGATCCCTGGAAAGCACTAATTCGTTACAAACAGTCCTGTGGAAAAATTGCAAAGGTACACAAGAAGGAACAGCAGAAAGAGAACACGACTTCAACAAATTCAGGTCCATTCAGGATCTTAGACTGCCACGATACCATTTTCAGGAATTTTCCATGTGAGTTTCGTGTAGAGTAAAGACTTTTGTATTGAATGGTGGCTTAAAGGCACTTTCCGCAATAAATAAGGCTATAATCTTTTAAATGTGTCAGATGATCCGGTAGGCGATTCAGAGGCTTGCACTGCATTAAAAACTTGAAAAGTGGCACGCAAAGCACACCAAACTTCAATTTTAGGTCCAAGGAGGCCCATGCCGGTCGTGATAATGCCGTAGTGATCTTTTGCCCTTCATTTTTTGGTCTCTCTCCGCGCCTTGCAGTGTCACCTTGTGCATATATCTGTTGATCTTGACCATCCTACTCTCTTCCTACTACTAAGTCAACTAGCACAATGCACTCCTGTTTTTGAATCCTGCTACCTATGTTGTACAGCCGCGGGGAGAGCCTTCAACCGTGCTCTACAAACAAGTGCCCATGAGCTCTGATGCACAGGACGCAAATCCGGGAGTCCCATCGCTGCAACGAGCGCCACCGGCATTCTCCCAAATGATGTATCTTTTGTGATGGTTATTTTTGGTCGAATATGTAAACTAGGTGTCATTCGTTGAGCTCCCAGCACCATATTTCCTCGAGCTCATGCGCTGTGAGCGATGCTTCGGGTGCACCACACAATCGGCCACGGCATGCCAACCCAGAAATGTGTGCTTCTTCTGTAGGGAAGCACGTTGGCTTCTTGACATGTCTCGTCATCATACAGCAGTGTGTCCGTTCCGTTACATAAATAACTGGGAAGGATATGGGACACACTTTACAGTCGAACAAAATCTAACGAAAATCCGAACAATTACAAGCATACATACAATACACGAGCGGATACATTTCGGTACTTCCCTACAGCGCTAAAATGTACATGTATTGTCTTGTTCGTTATGCCTTTTTTTACTCCACTTTTCTTACCAGGATACTGATTTTTTTAGCTCATTCAACCATCATCATTGTTCCATTTACGTCAATCAATAAAGAACAGTAGATGCAAAAGGAGAAAAATCTCATGACGCCATTACTTATGAAACATCTTCTGATTGATGAAATGCTGTAGATATATGAAATAAGTTGTAGTACGAAAGGAAGCGCTCACAGGAATCATCAAAGCCTCATTAGGACAGTGGTGCAGTCTCAATAGGGGTAATTGGCAGAGTTCGGGAGGCTCGTCACTATAGAATAAAGGCAGCAGTAAAATCAGAAAGTTTTACAGCATAAAGAATGAAAATATGGTAGCGACATCGAGATCACAAATTTATAGTGGTAAAATAGTTAGTGGAGGGGAGTTGCTGTGGTAGCAAGTCGCCTGCTTATCACGAGGGCTGTTACTCAAATTACAAATTGGCTCGTTCCTGTGGGAGGGGAGCATGATGAACGGCAAAAGTTTCACTCATTATTCTTTATTTAAGACACTGCAAATGGCTAAATGTTTGAAGGGGCCTGCAATCTCAAACAGATAAAGCGCTTGAAACGACACACACACATCAACAGACAAACTTAGCGGATTATATATGTTCTATATGGATATAAGATAAAGGATAAATTTTTCGCCGTTAATCAATCTTTTCGCGGGATACTGTACGCATCCTATTTCCTTCAGAATCAGTGGCTCATTGAATGCGATGTGGCCTATACAATGACTTGCGGGGCCAGCCGATGTACAAGTCAGTGTTCTTATCCTCCCAGACGAATCTGGTACCAATTCACCGTCCCCGGAGGGTAGAAGGCTTGGTTGGCCTGGGCGGGAGTCGACCCGGATTTAACCACGACTGCGCGGGTGGTAAGCGCGCCACTTGTCACTACACCACCTCCCCCTAGCTGCTATATCATATATTCTGTACCTAAAGCAGAGGTGGTGTAGTGACAAGTGGCGCGCTCACCACTCGCGCGGTCCTGGGTTCGAATCCCAGGTCGACACCCGCCCAGGCCAACCAAGCCTTCTACCCTCCGGGGACGGTAAATTGGTACCAGATTCGTCTGGGAGGATAAGAACACTGACTTGTATTAGGTTGTTAGAGAAGTAATGCGACACTTTGACCAATTTTTCGGACTAAATTTTCCGTCACTAAAAGACATCTCCAATCTACAAGGTAATGATGACTAGGACTAGTGCCCTTCTTTTGCACAGCTTCTCATTTCCATTCTCATAGAACTACGGCAACTATGATAAAAAGAAGAGGTGGACCTCATTCTCGAGTTGAGGTCGATTTTCGGAATTTTTGCTTTTTAAAGGATGCGATAGGGACCAAAGGAGGTGGTAATTAGAGGCTGCTAACTTTGTTAAATAACCTGGGTACGGTCGCATTCTCTGATCGAAATCCATGATCTTTTGGCGTAGCCTGATCCCCACATGCGGTCTTCGCATTGCCGAGTAGTAGAGAAAAATTGAGTATTTCTGAATGAATTCAAGCGTGACGTCATCCATATTTTGAAGTCGATTAAGGTGGACTGTGGTCCTTACAACGGTGCTAGTATCCAGTGATACCGCTTTGAAGTCCCACCAATAACGAAATCTTTATCCCATGCACATCGCTGAGCAATCTTTTTTCTGTTTGAGAGATCCTGCGAGGGACATGTGCATGATGTACGCAAGGACTCCACACTCGCTACCAACCACAAGATCTCACAAAAGTTCTTTCGCTGTGTACAAGGAAAAGAAAACTCAGTCACGGTCATTCGGTATGACTTGTCAGACGGGTCCAACTCATGAGGCATCCTTCACAAAAAAATTTTCCGATAACCGAGATTGCGGAGAAGCATGGCAGTTGTCAGTCAGGTGGAGCCTAGAGAGGTTGCCAACTTACTGGTGGTTACCTTCGGCTGCGCCTCAAGAAGCTTGAGTAAAGGGCCGTCATTCTGTGCTATACATTGCCTAACTACGAGTTAAATAAGTCCAGCCTGGAAGCGCTGATGCAAAAGCTACCCTCTGCCATGGCAAGCGATATCCTTCCTCAAGACAACGTAAGTGTTAGCTTCCTCGACTACGGCGGAGTGGCCCTACAGGAACTCATAATATGGGATAGGTCGAAAAGTACCTCGATCTCTGAGGGACTTTTAAGCTTTGAAAACTTCCACAAAGTCATGATATACCCATGTGCAGAAACCCCAGAGGACAGTCTCCACTAATCAGGGATAAAAACATCCAAAATGATTTTTGGTCTTTTTCTAGAACAATTCAATCAAAGTGTCGCAGGACTTTTCGAACAACCTAATACATCGGCTGGCCCCGCAAGTCATTGTATAGGCCACATCGCATTCAATAAGCCACTACGATTCTGAATGGAAGTAGAATGCGTGCCGCATCCCACAAAGGGATTGATCAACGGCGAAGACTTTATCCTTCATCCTTATTCTGTACCTACGGAAAGCACACCAATGTCGTCGAACAACGGAAAAATCAGAGACACTCGAATAGGCCCGAACAGAGCAATACACAGTTGAGCTTTTGTCACCCAGTTGACATTTCTGTCACCATGTGTATGTTCAACGGAGGCTGCATTGATCCTGCCATTCCCTCCCTTTTCCGACTCTTATTGTTCCTAAGAAAAGGACTAAGAAATACAGCAAGAATGTCCGATGATGAGTTGTTGAATCTTTTCTCCCTAGCTAAATCTGATCGAAATAGATAAATAAGCACGACTTGTCCAACGAAGAGAACGAAAAAATCCCGACCAGAACTCGGCCAGTGGACGACCTGAGAATAGAATGGAATTAGCCCGAGAACCATACGTATATGGTTCCGATCGCGCTGAACGGATGGATGAGCGAGAGGCACAGTTTCTCACTTGGCTTTCCGAGAAAAGTAACTTTATTTCAAAGGGCACAGTGGAATTTCTTGCCGAATACATTTAGTGTTCAACATAGAGCTGGGAACATCTAACCACCACGCGGTTCTTTTCGACAGCCTTCGCCGGATAGACCACCTAGAACATATTATTTATCTTCACCCAGAATAGATTCTTATGAATTCCGGCAACAACATCAAACAACAAAATGGCTAGTAACTCAAAACATCACCCCCAACATTTAGTCGTAGTCACTCCCTGTTCCCAATTTCGGGCACCTATAACGTGATGCTCGGCAAGCTTCCACATTCTTTTGGACTAAGACAAAGCGTTCAATAAAAAAAACGCGCTTTCTTTTACCTCAGCTTGGAAAGGTGGAACAGATGGCTGGATACCTCACAAGAACACAGAATCGGAAAACAATATAAGTCGACTTTACACGTACATACACTGCACTACTACGTAGTGAAAAATGCAAAGGAATGGAGGCGGCGCATGAGTATCAGATAACGACGAATCATTCAGTAGTATTTATTATTGTATCAATTTATTACGGTTATTATGGTACCGGTGCGTACCGTAATAAACGTCATATGTTCATACAATACTGTTCGTACTTCTGCGAGCTGTGAAGTAGACAGCGCTATGTGCCCCTTCGCAGTATGATATGACGAGGAGAG
>MU912916.1:0-12785 GCA_036418165.1 Cooperia oncophora
CCTCAGTCTTCCTTTTATATGTCCTCTACTTAGCCTGAGGGGAAATTGGCGGGTGTTCTCCATCGCCTAGGGGCAAATATCAGTACCTTTGATCTCTCTCGCCACCCACCGCCAGAGGGGGTTACCGTAATCCTGACCATATCGACACATCGCGCGCAGGGGGCTCAACATGATCTCCTCGTCTTTGATCTCGCCATGAGCCGCCCTACTGCTCCTTCCCCTCTTTGACAGGGTAATACAAATTTATTTTGATAGTTGATTTTTATCTTGTGAAAAAATGGGAATCGTAATTTTTTATTTTGGAGTGGTGTGGAGGGAGGGGTCGTGCCTGGACTCATTGATGTTAGGAGGGGAAGGTTGTGACTCATAGTCCGCGCCATTTCGCACATCCCCATGCTGCACCCTGGTAGTGGATCCACTACCGCTTGATAATTCCTTAATGTAGGCTAGTGAGAGCATAACTGCACATCACAAGGAGGCCTGTATTTGTATCATATCAGTGACGTGCTTGACCGCGTCAACATCATTAGAAACAATAATGTGACGTCAGAGCATCGTTCATCATCTCGGTAACCTATTGCTACATGAGCGCCAACAGTAACCCTGTTTTTCGGGACATAGAGCGCACCGTACAGAGCGCACCTTCGTAGCATATTTTAGTGGGTTCTTCCTGTGTGGAATGGTTTTTGCTGAATATCAACTGCTGTGAAAGCGGTCCGAAGCGGAGAATATGCAGAAAGTTCTGGCTCAAGAAGAATTTTGTGTGCGTTGTTGTGAGCATGCGAAAAAAGCGTGTCTTATGTTCGGCAAAATGGAGCTGTTATGCTAATGGTGAAAATGCAAAGCGTACACGTACAGTTCGCTGGGTATGTGACAAGAGAATCGTAATTCACCGCGCTGGTGGTCGCGTGCGACGTCGCGCCCGCAAATGACGATGGTTTCAGGTAG
The DNA here is from genome assembly GCA_036418165.1 of Cooperia oncophora. Taxonomy (NCBI): domain Eukaryota; kingdom Metazoa; phylum Nematoda; class Chromadorea; order Rhabditida; family Trichostrongylidae; genus Cooperia; species Cooperia oncophora. The sequence goes on from MU912916.1 coordinate 949, forward strand.
TAGATGGCGACAACAGGCAATTCAGAACCGAAAATAGTCATGAATGTCTACGATGACGGGGTCTACATGAAGTCCGGTGCTTCCAATCGACAGGTTAACACGAGTTAAGAAAACGCCGCACCCATCGCCGCGCGCGGCTGAGCGGTAAATTACGATTCTCTTGCCCGTCTGCCCAGTCCGCTAAACAACCACATCTAATCGTGCGGCTAGACACAATACATTAATTTCGTTATTCGATTGACTAAGTGATATCAAATTGTTATTTCTATTCCGCAAACTTCTCTTCCTTTTCTTTGGAATCCTGTTGAGCATTCACCCTCGTTGCAGTGAAAAAACAACAACAACAACAGCACAAAAAGATCGTCATGATTGTGATAACCCAAACGACGGTGATAATGACGAAAGCCAATAAAAAGGTGACTTGATCACAATAGGTTGAGCCATCTTGTTTGTTGTACGTTACAACTTTGCGGACCTTGTATGTCCACATTGTACCAAGAATAAGCCTTGAAAGAGGAAAATTGAGCTGCCAAAGAGTAAAAGTAAAGCCTTCACCGTAGATGAAATCCTTCATAGAATGCGCAGTAATTCTATTTCCAGTCACAAGCGTACTAGCCTATCAAATGCGTAAGGTCTATACATAGTGGCTCGCGGGCGGAGGAGGGGGAGGGGGGGAGAGAGGTCGTATTTGGTGTAGGAAAATTTTTTTTGATGGACGCTATAAGGGGAAGGGAGTTGGGTCGTGTTTCGGCCCCTCAGCAGCTCGAACAGCTCGAGGAGGGAAAATGAGGGGATGGGAGGGTCACCCGGACTCGACCAAAATCCCCAACGATGATGTGCCCTGGTCGTACCACAGGAGGGAGCTAGGCGGAGGGGTCGTATCAAGTCACCCACTAGGGGTCGCACAGACTTGACCAGGCTGCCCGCCGTTGCTATCATAGACTTCTGAGCCGCAACACCTTCCTTTCCTATCATCCTTCGTCCCATCTGCTACAAATGGAAGCCAATCCACGACGCCTTAAATCTTGACACCACTATAACTGAGAAGCCCACAATAAACATGCAGCAGGTCGTGCGGGTGAAACCCTTCTTTGCCGAGATCCGTCGAAAGCCTGCTCAAAGATGAAACATTCGGACTTAAACAATCCCTTTCTAGATGTGACGCATTCACTCCACTTGGAATCCCCCCCCCCCCCCCCCCCCCTAGCTTCATGAATGTGATGTAGCTATGCAATGACTTGCGGGTGCCAGCTGATGTACGCGTCAGTGTTCTTGATAAAAAAAAGAACGAAGTCTTCGCCGTTAATTAATCCCTTTGTGGGATGCGGCACGCATTCTATTTCCATTCAGAATCGTAGTGGCTGATTAATGCGATGGCTTATACAATGACTTGCGGGGGCCAGCCGATGTACAAGTCAGTGCTCTTATCCTCCCAGACGAATCTGGTACCAATTTACCGTCCCCGGGGTAGAAGGCTTGGTTGGCCTGGGCGGGTGTCGACCTGGGATTCGAACCCAGGACCGCGCGAGTGGTAAGCGCGCCACTTGTCACTACACTACCTGGTCATTAGAGAACTTACTCTAGATAATCTGCTGAGTATTTCTGTGTGCGGTGTGTGTGTGGGTCACGAAAATCATAGCGCCTGCTCCTGTAGCGGTGAGACTTTGGTTCCAAGATATGATATAGGGTATGAGACAGAAATTACTAGTAGCATGTAATGGAGCACAGATACGAACAACAAGGTACTAAATAACTAAGTAGTGAAGATGAAAGCAGAAAATACCGTCCAGAATGCCCTATATACGACTCCCTACCAACGCCAGCATGTATACTCGTAATCCATAAGATCGGGTAGGCGTGGCTGCGTACTTAATTTTAAAGTGGCGGCGGCCAGGTTTTCGTGAGATATTTTCATTTTGGAACAGTCGTAATCATGTCTACATCTAACACAGAACAAGATGGCAGTTGTTTCAAATTGAAGTATCCCACGAGTAACCCGTCCTATGCCATGCTCAAAAGCCACGCCTACCCCGTCTCAGGGATAAGGAGTGTACGTGCACATAGAGTGGGGATGAATTGTTTATTGGAATTCTCACTTGTTGTTATCATAACGACATCCGTTGGAATGGTGAGCGTTAGAAGAGGAGCCATCAGCTAGTGGATAGCAGCCTCTGGGGTCGGCATGGGCTTATGGGGTGCTCATGGGCCCAAATGTTCAGCTTCCAAGGGAATTCCTGATTTTCTTTTTTTGTGTGTTGTTGCCCCCACTATCGCCCAAATCATATAACACAGTGAATACCGAGGGGTCATAATTTGCGTACCTATACGGTACAGTTCACAATCCTTCATTGGCCCTTCGTCAAGGAGCAGGGACATTGTTTGCGATTATGCACCGCACTACTTGGCGACGAAGGAGTGTTACTGTTCGGATTAGCGCCGGAATTATCTTCGAATACCAATTCTCTCCAATCGCAAAACATGAAGGAGTCTTACTATAACAATGTCTAAAATCAAAAAAAAGATTTGCACTCACCAAACAAAGTCAAATATGCACAAAGATAGCTGTAATAATGCACGTACACCACGCGATTTTTTATTCTCTTTATCCTGAATGGCATTAATGAGGAAAACCTTCGGGTTCTACCAATCGTTTTCTTTGTTGCTTCCTATGACAACTGTTTGCAACACACCCACCAATGTTCTCTGCTCATAGTCCGCCTTCGAACTCTACCAGCCAAGCCACAACCCGCAAGAAATCCATGTTTCTATCAAGTAGGCGGGAAAGTTCTACCATATTTTTTGAGTCTTTCATGTCAGTCCTTGCTTGTCAGTGACAACTATCACGACGTGACATAGGGTCCCAGAAGACCGAAAAGAGAGAGCTCCAAATATGTGAGCAAGCTCCCATGAAACGAGGGAAAACCCCTTTCACATGAAGGAATTGATCAGCGGAGCTCCATCACTCTGCGGTTTAAGTCACAGAAACTCATCTCAAGACGTAATTGTACGTGTTTTAGTAGAAAAAAGTTCGAAAAATGGCCTGGAAAAGGTACACACCGTCGCAAATTGCAATGTGGTCACCGCTGACATGTCATGAGACGTCATGCCAAGATCCTACATGACATTTTGTACCGCAGACCTCACTCATTATCGCTAAAGGCGCCGTGATATGTCAAGGGATTGGTTTTGGCGCCGCTCGTTGAAGCGAGCAAGCGAGATTGACTGGTAGGAAATGGACTGGGGTCGCGCCAAATTCATCCTTTCTGACACTCCCGTGCGCCTGCAGCAGAAACGAACTATGTATTGGCCGATGAACCTATTGGGTTCATCACAATAGAAATTCTGGAATTCGTCTAAATTATAGTCTAGTTCGCTGCCGATGAGAAGGCTTGTCAGAATGAGCTTGACGCGGTGCCAAAGCAACGATCTCCACCAGTTCTTGAAGCGCGGGTCACAAAACTGTATCATATCGCGTGTGTCACTCGTTTTCTACCGATGTCTCGTTCTCCCTTCAAAAACTGGCAGAGAACGGGTTTGGCGCCCTGGCGAACTCATACTGTCTGACCCGCCCCTTCATCCGGAGCGAACTAGGGTAGAGTCCATCATAATGCAGCCTTCTGCGCCTGAAGTATTCTGGTCAACGGGACTATTCGAAGAAGCCTCGAAACATAACTGACCACTATTCTGAAGGCAACAGCCAATATAAACCGCAAACAGCTGATACCACCTGATACGATCAACCATATGGGAATCTTGTGATTTACTGGACAGTTATGAATATTGAGTGTGCCCACAACGATTTCGCCAATTGCAACAATAAAAAAGATTACGTAGGCGAGAAGGGTACATACTGAAAAAGCTCACAGCTAGTGACTGATTGGACCTTTTATTGGTGACCATGTTTCATATAAAACAGAGAAAATGGTAATTTCGACAATCCCTATGATTTCTTGCCCTGGCCGCCTGGCCTCTGGTTAGAGCACCACAGTATGCTCATACTATTGTTTTGGGTTGGGAAGAACTGCAAGATTCGGAGTCGACGCTGAATATCCAATTCTCGTCTATTCAAAGGAAGCGTCAGGGACAGTAGGCAGGCCCTGATACCAACGCTACACTGTGGTATAGCGAATGTCCCTGGATGCAGCGCAGGTGTTAGCTCCCTTGACTCCAAAAAAGTGGCGCCGCACGAATTTGTTAGCTACGTAAAATGGGCCAGAAGACCCATGAAAAGGTCGCAGGTAGCTACTGCACATCCGTGCGCTGAAATCCTAAAAACAGTTCCCGCGATTAAGTGACTGAGACGCCTCCACACATTTGGCGTTCGGGTCCGCGTTTGCAGAGAATGTACCAAATTGGTCACTCGGAAAGGCGAGATAAAGATGCCACAGATGCGTGACCAATGCAACCTCTATTATTTTCGCTCTGCAAGACAACGGCTTACACGCGGAATTACGTGTGTGCATTGTGTTGCCTGGAGCGTCGTAGGGCGATTTCCGATGCTCGTCAATGAGAAGCCTCGCTTGTCGACTTTTCTGCGAGCTGATCTGACTTCCTTATCTCGATGGGAGAACATGGTTGTTCACACAACGTCAAACAAGCTGTACTGCATCTCTGCAACTTACAGTCTTGCGTCTGCGCCCTCCACGGTTCGGTTGTTCTCTACATTTGAGGCGTGGTAAGCAGCCTGCCGCTCTTGTTGCCCTCTGCATCGACGCACATGGCAACACGTTGGAGGCAGTCGGTGGAGTTCCAAACGTCTTGTGCCTATCATTACTTACCGTGCGCTTCAGGCCCGTTCACCACGCTCTCAGGTGGGATCCACTTAGCAGGTGACCTTACATTTTCTTTACAGGCACATGGCACGATAATTTGGTACTCGGTCCAAAATGCTAGCAGGATTCTATATAGTGGGAAAATGGCGAAGAAAAACGAAGTGAAACGGTCAGGAAACTGCGAAGAAATGCCTTCCTTGATGGCTCAAAAAGCAATTTTGGAAGTTTCCTGCTGGCATCGTGCCAATAACTGCTATGGCAGATAAGGATGCATGTATGCAAACATATATCCATGCAGCACCGTGACCGCTTTATATCAATCCCTTCCGGAATGGGTGCGGAATTCCGTCCTGCCAGGCGTATTAACCCTACTAGTCTTAGGGATTTATTATGCCAACGCTTTTAAAATTTGGTGAAGGATTCCTTCTGTAATCCTGATGTTTTGAAACACACCAGACTCTGTTTTGATTACCTCTGGTATTCTGCTGAAACAACCTACCGCCTGTCGCCAAACGGTGAACTAGTTCCTTGGTTAGTTCCATCCTTCGATGGCGCAGGCATTGCCAAATCCTAACTAAAGGGCTTCAATCGACATCTCTAAAAAATGAAGCATTAGACTTGGCAATGTCCAGCAAACACACAATTACCCGCGATACCTGTCTCAGAAACGGGCCAGACTCCAGGAGGACTGAGTCTTTCTTAGCAGCAAATTCACACCGAGACCGCGTGTTCTAACACGGCTCACCCAACGAGGAAAGTTACCGGATTTCGCGCCAGTCGTGTCTTTGGATCCTTGAGGGGCTCCTTCTTTATCGTCCGCAGACATTCTTCAAAAGAATCCTTGATCAACCGGTTCTAGACCCGTCGCAGTATGAAATAAAGTACACCGTTTACTGAGTGTGTTGTTATCATTGAAGTTTTTTTGGACAGGTTCCAAAATAATGTCATAGGGAATGGGCACAGCAGACCAGTCGCAGGGAATTGATGAAAATGGCGATGTCTACTTCTGCTTGATTACCTGGTGAACGTGGCTAGTAAAGGTGAGATATATGGCGCACCAAGAGGTAAGTGTCAAACTCTCAAAACCCGTGATAATGAGAAAACCGCAAGGGCTTCGAAGTGAAGGGGAGGGGTGACTCACGCCGACTCTCTGTGGCTAAAACCATGCCCGTCCCACTTCCTGGCTTACTGTGATCCATTCTGATCAACATTTTAATCTGTTCGGCTTCGTAGGAGCGCCAAAGATATGCTTGTACGGGCCACTTTGTAAAGGACGTGTAGAATTCTGTATCCAAAGTTTCTCACTCGACCCATTTCGCAGCCTCACTGGAGTTCACAAGGATCTCATCAAAATGAAACCTTTTATTAACAGTAATTAGCAGATGAACTTACGCAAATGCGAAATAACTATCCAAAGCTGAAGAGCTCCTCATTGCTTAGTTGGCAAATGTTTCCACCGTGTTGGTAAACAAAGCCAATTTGTTCCGAGCGGCCTGACAAGGCTGAGACAGGATGACAAAGCTTTGGATTCCCTATAGGAGTTTCATGAACTGCTGCCACTTGGCAGATATTCAAGAGCAAGATCTTGCACTTTTCAAAGGCACATGTCATGCAGGATCTAAGAGAAGAGACAAACCAACTATTATGAAGTCGTGATTGGGACCACTTCTTTATAAGACGGTAAAAACGAGGGAAAGAAGTCGCAATAAGGCCGTGTTCATACTTTGCGGCAGTGTACACCAGCGAACCAATAGCGTCCACCAACGTTCCGAGTATCCGGCAGCGTCAGCGACTGGGAAAGTATAGATATCGATCTAGCATCTGCTAGCCAGCGTCCTCCAACGTCTACCAGCGTGCGCCAGCCTCCACCAGCGTCCAGGAGAGGAGAGTATGGCGATAGGAGGGTAGCAGACAGCTGATACCCTCCTATCGCACCATACTCTTTACCAGCAGCCTGCTGCTGGTCGCTGGTGGGCGCTTGTAGACGTTGGCAGAAGCTGGCAGGAGCTAGGTAAGGTACTTATACTTCTCCAGCACTTGAGCGTGGACGCTAGTAGATGACGCTAGACGTTAGATCGATATCTAGCTTCCCTAGCCCTCCAGACGATGGTGGACGCTGGCAGACGCTGACAGGAGCTAGATCGATGCTTATACTTCCCTAGCTCTTGAGACGGACTGTGGACGCTGGCAGACGCTGGTGGACGCTACTGGTCGCTGGTGGACGCTGCCGCAAAGTATGAACGCAGCCTAAGAGATCGCCTCTCAGTGGTTGGAGGGTGTCCATGGACCACGAACAAGCATCACGTCCTGTGTCTGTGGAGTGCGCCATGCACTCATCTTCTCTGTGGACTGCGTGATGAACCCACATTCCACTCGCAATACCATTGTCTTCTTTAGAAACATGGATTATGAAATTGGACCAAAAAAGCCGAGCAACTCTCTGCGCTAGCTGATGGGTTGTTCTTCGTATTAAGACAAACGCAACTTCTAGCTTTGTTGGAGGTTCTTTTGATTTAAATGAAGTGCGCAGCCACGCCCTCCCAATTTCCGTGGCATAGGTTGTATGGAGGACGGTGCTGTCTGGAACATGTGAGTGACAGTACCGCCTGGTAATGCTCGCTAGTTGACTCTTCGCGAAATTTTGACGTCAAATCAGCTGGGTTATGGTAGCTCACGTCCTACATCGTTTATTTTACGGTTCTTCACCCGATCTTCGAAATTCCATAAATGATTAGCAAGTTAGTTGACTTGACTTCAAAGCGCAAGTCAACTAGCTGGGAGTACTGCTCAAATCTCGTAAACTACAAACTGTATAGGTAAGGAAGATTACCTTCAATGGTGGGGTCCATTGACCATGTGAGCGTGATCCTCTTATGCTTTCCTCATCGGCACGTCACTGCTCTTACCGTTTCTAGAGAAAAAGGGTGCTTTAATGAGGAAGGCACTACAGTAAGCCTCCCTCCACCCCATGGCCATCGTGGACTGTGCCAAGGCCGAGTTAGCTCTACAGAGTAGCGAATGCGCCAGACCTTGATAGAAACCCTTTTCAGATCAACACTACACGAGAGAATTGAGCATTTACTATCCAAATAAAAATAATCTGCATAATAAAAAATCAGCAGTTTTTTCCATAACATCACGTGCACATAGAATTATAAAACACCTGGTAGTGTACAAGTACCACTATTAAGACGAAGAAAAATGAAGAGGAGACGGTAAGGAAAATACGAAATAATGTCCCGAAAATCACTCAAAAGCAGTTGATGATTACTGTATCGATCAGTGGTGATCGATAAACAGCACTATGAAACCCATTTAACAGCACGTAAGCATGAACGATTTTTATGATGCGGTTATGATAGAACAGCGAATGATTATGTCGTGTGGAGGCTTATTAAACGATGAGAGGACGATAAGAATGGTTATAAGGCGGATAGTAAATTTTAAAAACAACAAGTAATCGATAAATTCATCGCTACACCCGTTCGCTCGCCGAAGCACCGACAACGATTCTCCACGTTTGGGAGAATTGTGAAGGTGTCGTAAAAATACACTCATAGCAAAAAAAAACAAACAAACGCCGTCGCTGCTATCATATCAATTTGGTAAGAGACGCAGAGGATTTGCGCGCCCTCGATGCCTGGTTTCTCACCGATGCGCGTAAAATCGATGAGAGAGCACGGAAAGATACGTAAGCATCACAATAACATTTGCAGAGGCAATAGACTCATGTAAATTGTATCGTGACTATAGATGGTGCTAAAGGTTCGTACCGAATACCGTCTGCAGCCACGAAACAAGCTCTTTTTCTTACAGTAATCAAAATAGAGATGAGCACAGTAATAGAATTAGACTGTATATTGGCCTGAAAAAATGTGAATGCATAGAAGAAGAAAGGATACATAGAAAGCTATAAATATAGCCTTCCCTCTGAGAAAATATAGCGCAATAGGTCAAAGAAGTAAAGCGATATCCAATAAAAAATGTTAGATGACCCATGCGCATTTTTATACACAAATTCCGAATAGCTTACGAAAACTCAGCAGCTAAGCGAAATTAAAGGCTTCCAAGGGTCTTAAAATATCAGCCTTCAGTGATTCATCGCTTCTCGATAGCTCATTTTATCGAGCTCATCGGCTATATCCGATTTGGAATGCACACCGGAGGTGGAGTCAGACGGAGCTCCGCCCAGCTCACAACCGCCACCAGGTAGACGAGATCGTAGGAGATGACAGTAAGTGTCGTAGCGTTGAATCTGAAATCGTTCAAAATTTTCATCGTGAAGATTGGTCCCACAGCGGACTGTTTGAGGTAGCTGAAGGAGCGGTACCGGCCTATCGTATGGACGGAGTCAGGTGCTTCCTCGTTAACACCTCCTCTATCCACTTAATCAGAAAAGTATGTTAGGAAGTTGGAAATTAGATGGTATTGTTTCAGTAAGGATGGCACAATTGTGTACCTGACCCAGCCCAATGGATAAGCTTGGACAGTGCTTTGAGAGATTTTATCCGCAAAAAGACTTCATGTATATGGCCATGTTGGAAGCAGGCAGACCGTCTACAACTGGTGGAGAATAGGCTTACAAAGCGCCAGCCCCCGAACCCCTCCCCCCCTCTTCCATCGGATGAGGGTACCAGCTCTATCCAGCATATTTTTGCAACTTTGGGACAGTTTTACACTACACGTTTTCGCCGACGGTTTTTCGATGGCACATCCTTCCCTCCCCGACAGTAGCCCCTGTCTTTAAGTGCTGTACCGGCCCTCTACATCTATACTTCAAAAAGACAATATTGGCCCACTCAACAACGGAACAAAGGTTTTATAATGAGTAGCGCAGTAAAGGGTTTGCACAGCGAAAAATATTTAGTCGGGATTGTTTTTGCTAGTGTCTCTCACAGAACTAATTATATGTTCCTTTCTCAGGGTTTAACTCAGAAATAACCGAGAAAACCAGAAGACCAGGGTGGACGGGGTCTGTCGCAACCTCGCTCTCTCTCTCCCCCCCCCCCCCCCGCATTGACTGAGTTGACCCTTCACACTGCTGATTGTTGCTAGGCAAAGAAAACGGCATCAAAAAAATCCCCACGGAAGCAGTCCATAGGCCAGGCTGATAGGTGATTGATAGGTGGCGTGATATGATACTGATAGATACTGATAGGTGACAATGATTTGATAGGTACCTCCTGAGTAAGATATCGCTCTTTGAAGAAAAATTCCTCAACCGGCCGTCCTTTTGACTTCAGCGGTGGTGCTTCTTGCCGAACACGTGCCAGCTGCTCTCGAAGTTCACAAGCAGCCGATTCATGTGCCTTAACAAACTCCTCTATCGTACCGATGCCCAGTAAAGAGCCATCAGGGTGCAAGGGTTACCTTGAGCTGCTGCGCCAATGGAGCCGAGCTGGGTAGCTTTGGCAGACGAATCCTCGAAAATGCACCATTGGAACAAGCCGGAGGTGGCAATGCCCTCGATGAAAATCGGGCGCAGACAAAATTGATCTGGTTAACCCAGTCATCAACTTCCGCAGCGCTACTGCAAACAAAATTTCTTACGCAATTCCAGAGATACCACGATTTCGTTAACTCACGTGGTTTGAAACAGGAATTCGCCAAGGTCGGCAGTTCTCAGCCGAAATATGTACTGCTTCTTCTTGTAGTCTGGAGCAGGCTCGGCGAAGGCGTGATGGAGCAATATCGCATTGTTAAACATCTCGTATCTCAAAATATTCATTCATTTATTTATTTTATGTATTCACCATCTGAGCACACAGTCTTGTTCGCTGTGGAGGTTAGGATTCGTCAGGGGCGGTCCAGCTCAGCGCACGTTCTCCATCAACTGTCAGGGACAGTAAGCGGCAACTCTGTTGGAAAACGGGTGGCGCCGCGCTGAACTTGACCCCCTAAAGCCCGGGCATCTGTAGCGAACAGGACTGTAGGTGTGCACATCCATGATGGGAAGTACCTGCTTCGCTTCTTATCACTGTCATCCCTGCCAAGATAAAGCGCTAGACCGCGAAGGCGCGCGTACCATTCACGCCAACCACGACGGCCGAATGGAGCTAAACTCAGTAAAATCAAGGCAATCAGTGAAAGGGTAGTTGAAAGTAATGTAAAAATAGGCAGCAAAAATACATATTGCCATCCATCACAATTAGGACGGAGAAGTTGGGGTACAAAAGTAGCACACTGAGAGACTCACTTTTTGCACCATCTGCGTCGTACACACATTTTCGCATGATATAGCCGCATTTATACTCCACCTGTGATTCTGGATCCACTTCGAGAAGCAGCTGGAACCCAGTATTAAAGATTATCGATTGAAATTATTAATCAACTCATCCCTTGATCGAAGAAAAAATCCAACCTGGCGAGAAACGCACGACCGCTTCGAACTGCTCCTTTTCGCCGGTTTCTCGAATTTGCTGAAAAAACAATCATTTGACCTGGCGTTAAAATCCTTCATAGTTTCATATTCAGTTTTCAGGTTTCTGGAGCAGCGCAATCTGCGTTCACGTCTAACCTGCTGCTGAGGCACGCTACTTCCTAATGAAGCAAATCTGGGAGTTCTATAACAATGCACTTCGTCCACATACCTTGCGAGGGGGTTGTATTTCGCAGAGGTTACCATAACAGGCATTCTTGCTTTATTATGAATTTTGAGGATACGTGATAGTTGAACTGTCTGTGACCCCGCAAAGGGAGTAGCTGACCATACAAGTAGGCCTGAGCCTAAGCTGTCAAAGGCACAGATTCTAAGCTGGATCGCATGGGTGAATGAGGCCTACCATTGCGCCTCCTTCATAGGTGCGCTCTTCTGTTGAAGGGAGAAGAGGTACACCAATAAGATGAGGAGGGGACACGATAGTAGGCCCGACTCCACTCACATAATTACCGCGGAGTGCGCATTCAAAATGCTCGAAATTCTCAACGACTCGAACAACGAGGGTGTTACTATGATCAACCTAGGGCACGTCTTGGTGTTTGGACGGGAGGGGGGAGGGGGAATTTCGCAAAATATTACGGCTATGATAATATAAATAATGCACAAGATAGCACGACTCTTTTCCA
>MU912916.1:21677-37041 GCA_036418165.1 Cooperia oncophora
CTCGAGGAACTCAATGATGATCAACGGAAGCACAAGTGATACAGGTAATTTACTTGTTCACTTGTCTAAAATTCAAACAGATGACTAATGCTGGGAGTACAACAGTCAGATGAACCTCATTCACACCAAAAAAAAACATCATCTCAAACCGAACTCAAAGGGAGGATTATGCCATTGCTGGCCTCGGTCTAAGGGCAAATGCGAAAACGAATGGGCTACCACTTTGTTTTCACTACCTAATTGTTTCTCATTGGACATTTTTACTAACTCGATGTTTTTTTTCTGGAATAACAACTGACCTGCTTTTGGGGATACAGACGACAGGTTGCTGGGAGACCTGGCCGTTGTGGTCGTGGTTGTCGTTATTATGGTTGCCGTTGTTGGTGCTTGCGGTGATGGCGTCTCGTCAATGGTTGGAGGTGGTAAGCCAATAGACGAAGGTGAGTTACTGGATATTTCTCCTGGTGAACAATTTTCAGCTACAGTTTCCGGGCATGAGATCTGCAAAAGGTGCTGTTCAAAAATGAGCCTAAAATCATTGAGGGAACTACTGATTCTACAGCCTTTCTTCATTGGATGAGTGAACTTCTCGCTCTATAGTACACTCTACAGAAGGATTAGAAGTTGCCCACTTCCATCCAAGGGAAATTTCAGGATTCTTCCGCGAAGCGGCTTTTTTGCCACTCTTGCATGAAGCGCCCACCGCACATACATATTCTTCACACCATGTACTTCATTACATGCCCCGCCCTCAGATAACTCCCCTTTTTGCTGCGACACAGTCTACACTTACATTAAACACATTTCAACTATATACTGCATCTATACTAGTTCTTCACACTTTTCACACTTACAGACTCTTGTACACACTCTTATTTGAAAGTACACTTGACCCCGCCCCCGACGGCCCCGCCCACTTATTAATGGATTTGTCAAAAATTTCAACCCTATACCTTCATTCTCCCACATCTGATTACAAAGACCCTTTCACACATAAGAATGTAGGAATGTACTCCGAAAATGAAAAAAAAGGAAGGCAGCACAGTGAGGATCAACAGCGGACATAATACGACGCTAATACAGCTGGGGAGAGCGGGGGGAGGGGGCGCTGCCAGAGTTTCCTTATTCTTTCCCCTAATCAAGGCTTAGGCTTATGGTTGGAGGAGGTAATGCCTTCTCTGCGTAATTACCCTTCGGCTACTCTAGTCGTGGGCACTTTGAACATGAGGCATTTCGTATAAAGAAATACAGAGGCGCAGCTATCCCATCTCCTTCCAGCTTCGCTGCCGATAACGTAATACCATGGACGGGAGCGGTAGAGCTCGAAAATCAAAATCTATGGCTGCGAATGTACAGGGCCTAATTCAGAGCATTTATGGCATGATGTCGCGCACAAACCAGCTAATATTTCTGGCTAGTTGACCCATCGCAGCTCTCGCGCCCAGTCTGTTGTGCCATTGCATCCCCACCCAGATATCGTTTATTTTTCGAAGCCATTATCTCAATATAAGTATGAGCTGCACTAACAAATTCAGCTTGACGCTAAAGTGCTATGCCAAATTAAACGGATAGAAGTATTAGCTTTGGTGCGATGCAGTGCCTTGGATGTCCTGCACTACCATCCTGGAACATAGACTACTACGTGCCAATTTACTGCAAAGCGTCGCTTGAAGAGCGAAGGCGGAACAAGGGGTGTGGGCGGGGCTATCTGGTATACCCATTAGTGGATGCGTTTCACAGCTTGCACAATGCACAACTGTTGATGTTAATGTGGGAATTGTGCAGTACATGGAATGAAGCATTTCCTAATTCCGAGCTCTAGGAGGACTAGAAATCGTATAAAACGGCTGATTATCGTGAAAACGAACAATTAGGAGATACTGCGGGAAGAGTGACTGGATTAAAATTCGGAGTCATAGCTATTCCCTGGCTGCGTCCTGTGGACCAGCTGAGCTATGTACGACAGTACACCAGGTTTTTCATTGTGCGAAAAATTAGCGCAAAAAGCGAAATTATAAAACTAGGCCTAGTAGAAGCAAAATAGATCAACAAGTTTACGACTAGATTTAAAAAGGACAGAACTCCTCTAAAAATTTGTCACAGATTCCACGTCACCCACCCTGTGCCTTCGTGTTCAACAGGTAACAACACGTCCGACTGGTAAAATTGGCCAAGTATGTGAGCCCACAAGGGTCAAGCACCGTTGAGTAATCCTCAACAGAGGGATCGTACTTGGCTAGCTGAGGAAGGGGGGGGGGAGGGAGACGTATTAGAGGAGTCATCAACGAACCAAGCTCTGACAGCGTGAGTGCGAGATAGGTGTTCAAAGCAGGGCTAACGAGGTCGTAGGGTGAATGACCCAATTGGTTGAGGAAATTAATTATACTTCAAACTTTCCAGGCGAAACCGAAATAGTAACAGGAGTTTGTTGAAAGTATAGAAACGCTTCGGAAGCGCGGATTCCGTGGCTGCTAACAGTTCTTACCTTCTATGTGAAAGTTATATGAACGAAGTTATGTTTCGGTGGGTGTGGGGGGAGGGTGAAAACTTGCACGCAAACGGTAGTTCATTCGTTGCAGAAGAAATTCTCAACTGCGGGGTTTTTCAATAGCAGGCTTTCAGAAAAGTTTCTGTAGCCTTCGTACAAGGTTCTTTGGCATCCAGAAAGAGGGAAATCCTGCTTTTCAATACCGATATTTGTTTTGCCCTGAGTCCTGCATTAACAAAATTTTGCCTCCTGAAACGATGATGTGCTTGTAGAAAAATTTTCCTTGGTAATTTCGGTGAGAAGTTTTGACACCTCCTTCGCGACTGGTTCAGAACTGTCCCATGAAAGCCTACTAAAGACCACAAACGGCACCTGTTTCTTTGTAAAATATTGTTTCTGAAGGAAGACACAACGTTTTGAAAAAACTACAAGGCAATGGCCAGTAAAATAGTGTGCTCCGATGCCGACACGGATGCAGGGGAAACAAAGCGAACTAGTGGGGGGGGGAGGGGGCAAAAAAAGTCACTTCGACCGAGTCACATATCAGCAAAGTTTTCGCAGCCCAGACAGAGGACGTGGATACGAGTACCAGGGCGGAAGATACCCAAGATGTTCCTCGATAAGCAGGAGCTGGCTCTCGCCCATCACCTTCATGTACACCAAAATATGAAGTCATCTCCAGTCGCAGCCTGACTGGAGAAGACCTTTGGAATTCATGTCACCTCCAAACAGCTGCGAAACTTCTAGTGTGGAGTCACCCATGGATAGCTACCTGGAGACCAGTACTCTCGATCTGGAAGACCTCCAACATCGAGCAGCTCCGACAACGTCGCTACGGTCTAGGACATCATCTTCACCGCAGTCGCCAAGGCGCGGGTTGATGGTATGGACCGGACGTACCTGGAATGGAAAGACCGATATTTTCTTCGTGGACCCCGGACTGAAGGTGAGCGCTGGCGGTTACATCGAGCAACTCGAGAAGAATATCCTCCCTACATGTCGTCGCCCGTACCTTCTTGGAAACTTTGTACTGGTTCGGGTGCCACCACATGAAATTGAAGGGCGTTGGAAAAACTCTCGGGGAGGGCGTTGAGTAAATGAAGAAGATGGAATATCTAAGTGTGTCACCTTACCTAAACCCCCCTCTTAGCTGGTTCGGGCGGAGCTCAACAGGGTGGTCTACAGTGGCGGAGAAATCAACTATCTCGCTGATCTCAGGCACCACATCGCGGTCGCGTGGCGCGAAGTCTCTCGATTCCAGAAGGTGTGGCGACGTCTATATAATAGTAGTTGAATATGCGCCTGCTTGATACGGCTGGCTAGAAAATGTGCGATCAGAACTTAATAAAGTGTAACTTATAGCGCTTCGAAAGTCAAGGAAGAAAAGTTGTTGTAAAAGGAAGTTTTTTGGCCCCCCTGTACACTGTGTCCCTCGTTGTTTCAATCCCATTCTATTTTTTTTTGCGGTTTTGTTTGTTTACTGCTGTGTGTTTTGTTTCATTTGTGTGTTAATCACTACTGTGAGTTTGAGAAGAATGCAGTGCTTTCATAACTATGGGTTCTGATATAGGGCAGTAATACATGCACGATTGCCCGCAGGCAGAATAGGGCGGTATTATCGGCACCCAGGTTCGAGTGTGGGGGGGGGTAGGCGTCGTATCGGCGGACCAGTTTTCCATGTTTGACCTTTCGATTAACACGATTTTATGGATCCGCGGTAGATAAGTCGACTGAGGGGGAGGAGCGTTCTAGAAGTGATTTTGAAGAATGAAACGGGTAAATGACCGCGAAGCTAATCGAGAAGTGGTGTAAAGGAAGTGGAGCATTGATTAAAAAGGGAGATAAGTTATGGCAGGACAGCAAAAGAAAAAAATCCGAAAAATAGTCATTACGAAGTTACATCTGATCATTAACTGGATTGGCCGTGTGATAAATGACAGAATTGAGTGAATTACGAAGAGGAGTGATTGTAAACCAACATAAAAACGAATCATTGAGTGAAACAAATTTGAGCTTTTTTGTTAGGCTTTTTCAAAATTCATCGCTTCGGCCCACCCGAGGCATATGACGCTAGGGTGGTCCAGTTCCCGGTCAGATCATATTCTTCAGTAGTTCTAGTAGGTCCATTAGCACACCACACATACAAACAATCTGGATAAGTCCCGTTTAGAATAACTTGGTGCTCAGGGTTAACGCTAGGGTTTCCCAGTGCAGTATGACGACGGGGGGGGGGACATTTTACGCTTTCGCTACTTCCCATCGGCCTGTCGACCTATCTAAGCAGATTTTACCATGATGGCTAGATGAGCTTGCTCCAGCTTCACAAGAGTTCACAGGTTTCGCCAGAGTGAGACTTGTAAACCGGAACTAGGGAAGCCCCCGTTGTAAAACTGCGCCGGGTTACCCGCCTGGCCATATCATTTTACGTATTTCAAATTTTAGAATGCGATCCTCCTCCCCTGCAAACATTCGTTGAGCAGGTGGTACGGGAAAGAAAAGGGATCGCAGCGATATGTACGTACAGGCGCCGCGTTTCTGAGCAGTAAGAGCGGTGTGATGCGCAGCAACGTGTTGATGGCCTTAGTCGCGTTTAGAGGAGCAGCAGATTCTCCGTAGGCTATAATACCGAAGATCGGATCGAAACGCCGTCCTAGATGGTTGTAGAAATTCGAACACATTACGAGTTAATACGCTCGACAACTATACACTAACAGACGCGACATCGAGGCACGCCCACGAGCGCTTTTCCCAAACGAGTACCTTGAACGTTCCACTTGGGAAGGGGAGCAGATAGGGAATCGAACACCTATCAGAATGAAGTACCACAGAAACCGTCACTACTTTCAGATTTAAAGTTAGCTGATCACTCGCCACAGAATCCCTTCTCTTCGGTTCAGGGAAAGAAAAAAAAAATCATTCCTAGAAGATGTATTTAGCCCAGATCGCCGTGTACATCCCTTACTTACTATGGAAGAAAAAAAACGCCGTCGAACAACAGCTCATCCCCAAGTAGCTCCTAAGGCTGGGATTATATACCGAGTCCAAATTACAAGCTAATACAATTGTAGACAAACGATTAATTCCAGATTGGCGAAGCGGCTGCCTGTGCTGTGAGCCAATACAGATCATGCTGTTTCTTGGCGCTTATTCGCTATAATGCAATTACAGCACAAGCAAAAAGCGTTATCAAAGGTATCTAATTTTGGACCGGTTATTGGAGCGTAAAAACCTACACACAGAATCTCAAAACTTTAGGGATCAGCTCTATTTGGTAAGTTCAGAGCACCACGAGCGTTCAGAGTCACTTCACAGTCGCGGCAGCTGCAGCCAAATAGATGTTGCAAGCAGGACGACGTACGGAGAATCGCACCAGGACCTAACCCACTCTACGTGGCACCTCATTGGAGCGCGCCTCTCAAGTCCGATAGCTCTCTCCCTGTGCTTCTACAGATCCAGTCAACTAGCCAGGAGATATACTTGATAAGGGCGCTATCAATCGGACGGTGCAGGAGGGGCGGAATGAGCCCGCCTCCGGCTGCCTTGCTCTACCAATAGTGGTTAGTAGCGATCGATTGAGAAAACAACCAGTGGTGGGAATGCCGCGGGTGGGCCTATTTAATCCTTCTTGAAAGTGCTTCGACTGACTGGACGATATCAACTGTAGTTTGCTAGTGCGCTCACTGCCGCTACTGGGAAGTACTCTCCCCCACATCCAAAAGCACGACCGCGATACAGCAAAGGAAAATGTCCACCATACCAGCTTAAAGGCAGTTAGCAGGTTTTGGTGCTCGGCCTAAAATGCTAGTAGGGCGCTATATAGTGGGGAAATGGCGAAAGAACGGAGTGAAACGGTCAAAATCCTGCGAAGAAAGAGCCTCCGTTCTCAATGTAAAAATCAATTTTGGACGAGTTTCCCGTAGGCATCTTGCCAATAACCGCTACCGAAGGTACGGCTGCATATGTGTACTCATATATCCATGCAGCATCACGGCCGCTTCATACCAATCCCTTCGCTTCATAATTTGCTTAGCAAATGAATCGATTAGAGCGTCAGGAACGGTCGTCCATTTGTGGGCGGGCGGGCGTTTGGGTCGGTATTGTGGCTTGATAGGGCCCTTATAAGGGCACCTCCCTTGGAAAAGGCATTATGCAGCGCCTGCTCAGGGTCGCGGAATCCGTCCTGCCAGGCGTATTAATCCTACTCGTCTTGGGGGATTTATCGTGCCAACTGCCTTTAAAGTATGATGCTGACTAAGACATCGGTGAGGAAACGATGAAGAAGTCGTAAGGTAGATAAACGAGTCATTTACTTAAAATCAACTCGAAAGGACGTGGTTTTTGCCTCTCATATCTGATCTACATTCTATGTACATGTACATTTTTACATTCCATTCTACTGATGTGTTTCTGCACCACGTGGCCAACCCATGCAAACTACATAAACTACCCAGCTTGAACGCTTTCTTCTATAGCACTTGATCGCAAGTACTTCGTCTACTCCCATCATAGAGGCAGGCGTGGCTTGCATGCAGTTGGGCGGAGTTGGTAGGGGACATGGCAATTCGAACCCCGACGCTCCGATCCCAGTTTCATAAAGCTTAAGCCAACATAAGCAAAAGCCAATTCCCATACACCATACACAGATTATTTCACATCACCGAGATTGAAATAATTAACGGAAAGCAAAGTTCATTCTATTCACCTGTCGTTGTGTCGATACTGCCCTGCCCATCAGTGTTGACTTTTTCGCCTGAACGGGCGTCATTCGAACTATTCCGCCCCATACGTTCGACGAACCGATGCCCCCGAACAATCCGGCGCGGCCCAGGTGGGGTGGTTGCGTCGCGGTTGGTTGCTCCAGAATTCTGAGGTCGACGCCGGGCAATTGATCCGAAGCACCTAGAGAATACCAGTTTGATTTCGCTAAACGTGCGCCTGGCAAAAGCCGGCGTGCGCAAAGAAGCAATCCGTCCTGTCAATATGAAAACTCTAACCTTAGCTCAAATCCGAGGATGGATTTATGCTTGCTAAAAACGTAACTGCTGGATGGGGGCGCGGGAGCTTGAGAATGGCGTTCCGATAGGTCTGGCGTGCGCGCGGATGTCAGGGGGCGGGCAGTGGTTAGGGCGGTGGGAGAATGGGCCTCACCTGGCCAGCACTGCGGCGAGGTGTGGAGACCGTTCCTACCGCTTTCCTGGTGATCGTTCGAGCCTGAAACAAAAAAAATAGTGGTAGGAAAAACGTCGCAAGTGAGCTCATTCCTAACACCGCCCAGACTCACTGGGACGATATTAGCAGGATTTCCAAGTTTAGTTATCAGTTGCTATTTACTTCTTTTAAAAAAAATGCTTCTTCAAAGAGATTTTTGTGGGAGCGAACCAGGAAACAAGCTACTTTGAAGCGAAAACTTTTTAGTGTGGACCAACTTGGTGGAAGTTGTGGTTAGTAAGAATTATAGAGGAACCGGTTAATGACAAAGTCAAGCATAGTCGCGAGTTCTTTTATGACAGTCACAAACCTGTTATCAAGTAAGAAATATTTAGGTGGAAGTCGCCATCCTTCCAAGGTACCGTCAATGGTAATTGTACAGGTGGACCCAGACCAGGGAGCCCCTCGTTTCTAGCAAGAAGCAAAGAGGGAGAAGGAAGAGGCACAACGGTGATCTGGCTTTACCAAGGAACGATGAAGACCGTTCCTCTGATCATTCCTCATGCTCGCAGCATTGACGCAAAATAGCAGATGAAGTAGTAGACCGGACTACAAAATTAGAAGACCCAAGTGCTTGCACCTTACCTTACGACTTGAGCCAGTACCAGTTCTTGTTTGAAAGGAGAAAGAAGAGAGAGAGAGAGAGAGAGAGAGAGAGAGAGAGAGAGAAAGTGAAATAGCCGGCGGAAGAGTACAACCGCCAAATATTACTGGAAACTGGTGATTATCATCAAAACCGTACAGGGAATGATGTCAAGGAGAGAACGGGCAGGCGTTGCCGTATCGGTAAAGTCAAAGGTGGAAGTACACTGGTTGGAAATCCCAGGGAGATCAGAATAGCTCGTGATAAAGCTATCCCTTTATCCAAGCGATTCTCTGGGAGAGTGTGAAGAATAGTACCTCTGAGGAAAACTCGGGTACGGAGCTAACATGCATTCCTCAACGCGTTTGCGCAAGGTTTTGTAGTAAAGAGTAGTTTCATAGAGAAAGCCACAGCTGAAAAAACAAACATGAAGTTTTACGGGATACTTCGCAGGTTTTTAGGTTATGCACACAATGTCACACTTTTACGAAGTTATTTCAAGGAGTTATGATTTTACAGCACAACCTCATAAACCGTAGATTCGCTTATGGGATTTCCAGGTAAAAACGTTCGCATGGCGTAGATTGCACCAGCAGCGCAAAGGACTAGAAAACCCCTGGCATTCTTGATTCAGGACTTTGGAACTCACAACATTCTTTAAGCATTGTTTCCGAAAAAAACTTTTCCCAATTTGCTCAGTTTTTTCTTTGTATTTTCGATAGTTTAATGGATGAGAACGGTGTCCAGAGAGCATGTGTGCGCGTTCGAGTCCCATCCAGTACGGAATGGTCTGCTCATAACTCCGCATCTTTGTCATAACTACTGTGGGCTCGGAGCACCTTTGCTGTGCGAATTTCATCAGAGGGCCGCACTTGCTCGCTGGGAGAGGAGTCTTATTTAACGCGGAGGGAGATTTTCACTAACTGCCGATTTTCCTCGGTTTACGTGCGTTATACCACCCTACCCATAAGCTAACACCGCCTCCACCCACTCCGAGGATACACCCTGATTCTAGGTCTGTAATTCCCAGAAAACTTCCATACTTCTGTCTAGGTAATTCTACCCTGGTCTGGTGTTACTCTACGGTAACTCGGGTACATGCGTTGAGTAATAAGCAAAAACAAGTAAGTGAGCAAATAAGTAAACAGGCAAGTAATTGAGCAAACAAATCATGAACACTGAAATTCATTTACTAACTGAATCGATCAGCTGTCGAATCGAAGCAGAGGGCCTCTAGAGACTGCGAAACTGCCCTAACTTGATGACCAATAGTTTAAAGTATGACACACGAAACGGGAAATTTATCAGAAAATCTGGACAACATTTCAACGAGTGCGAATTGGACTGCTCGTTTAAATGAGAATTTGCAGCGACTTGTCCCACTTTTTCCAACAACCTCGATCGATAATTCTATAATTACCGTAATTCCACAGCAGGATTACTAGTTTTCGCGTACGGAAAACACCATAAAGCTGCCGCGCGTACGTTGACGCGGCGAACGAAAAAACTCCTCCACGCGAACGAGGAAGAGAAGCGAGAAACCAAACGAACTGCCAACCATAAGCAAGACTTGCGCTAACTGAAGGCATTAAAGTCCTCGCCGTTGATTGATAGAATGCCTGAATGCGAAGGGGCCTTTTAGGATGGCTTGGAGGGGTGGGGCACCGATTCAGGATTTGACCCCAATTGTGCGCGGGGTAAGCGTGCCACATGCCACTACCACTCCGCCTCTCTTAGGAAGCTTTGTATGATACAACAAAAGAACAGCGAACTGCAAGACTCCTTTCTGCACCACACACTCCAGCAAACCTGATTCTGTAGTCTTCTGTGCTGCTGCGGTTAGCCCCTCAGAGATTGAGCTCTTCTAGGATAACCATATTCCCTTTCCACTCACAGTTCACTTAGGTACTGCATGTGGTACTGCTCAAAGGAAAGCAAGTCGCGATTGGGAAAGCCATAGAGTTCACGAATTCAGTTAGTTGAGCCGTATTTGAGTCTTGAATAATTAGCTTGATTTCTCAGAGTCCTGTGAGGATAAAAGAACCTTAACAAAAGCATCTTAGTAACGGGAGGAAAGCAGCTCGCTTCCAGCCTAGCGTGGTTTTACTAGAAAATAGGGAGGCTAAAAGATAGGCATTTAAAGGAAACCCCTGTAGTTAGCATTTAGGCTGAAAATGAACCATATGTCAAAGGGGGTCGCACATGAAGAGGAGGAGAGGTGTTGAAAGAGCAATTTTCCTCATCGCCTTGACGTGCCCTGGTTTTGAAAGGCCATTGGAATCAGTGCTATTGGAGGTTGTTCATGGAATTAGTAAAAATAGAGGTTGTTATTGGGAACCGAAAAAGCTTCCCGGTGTGGGTTGCACTTCAGAACAGCCTTAAAATGTCTAAATGCAACCTTAATTTTGCCTCAAAGTGGAAGAGAAGCGAAAAGATCTTACCATTAGCCACGAGCGTTTTCCCATAAACTCAGAAGCGTTGTTTGCAAAAGTAGGGGAAGAACTGGTTTCAAGGAATGAGTCAACGAAAAAGCTAATACTGAACAAACAAAAACGCACAGTACGTGCACACAAATTCACTTAAGAGTTCGAATAAATATTCTATTTGTGATTAAAAAAAATAGCCAAATCACCATAAGGCTGAGTCACTAACAAAAGACTTGACACTAGCTAGGACTCGAACCGGATTTCACACTTGAAGGGCTAGTGTACTGACAGCAACACCCTTGTGGTGACCCACGACCCCGCTCGATGGTTTTCCCTAGCAGTGCAAAGTTTGAAAATACATTTCTTTCTTTATAGAACTTGGCTTATACTCCGTAAATGGGAGATGGGGAGGGCCTGCTAGCGAATTCCCTGCCGAATATGAGCTTTGCATATCTTTCTTTTGTAGAATATTTTCCATTTGCGTGCGAACCATTCTCATCCTGTGCTTCTCCTCAAAAAGAAGTGCGTACGAAGATTGCCCGCAAAACTTGCGATTAAACCCATAAAAAAGCGCAGCCGCTGCCATTGTTCAAAGCTGCAAGCCTATGCAGCCACGCCCTCTCCACTACCGATACGCGATTGCATAAAAGAGACATCCGAGTATCCACTTAATTCCCCTGTCAACGGTGTTGCTTACTTTGTGGTAAGCTGTTATAAGTCATTTCGAGTAGACTGCTAAGCTCGCGAAACTGCAGAATGGTAACACCTTCAGCTTAACAATTCCTTGTTTTTCGTATGTTAGATGGTACTCAGCGCAAAAGCATGAACATAGGGCACTCTGAGCCAGTTGATAAGGGCTTCGGCCCAAACTTAGAGGGAGAGGTGAACCATCTGCCCAATACGCATCTGAAAGCACTGGATTCCCCAAACGTCCTTAGGATGGGACGACAGGCGCATAAGGGGAGACGGGCAAGACAATCGTAATCTGCCGCACTGGCGGCGGAGCGACACTCATGTGAATTCAAGCGGAAGCAATTCCCCATGCTGAATAATACACATATTTCAGGTCCCCTTAACATTCACACTTCCACAGCTCGACAAGGCAACCCGTTCCGCGCGCGCGGCGCTGCTCACCACGCCCATCATTGCGACATAACGGATGTCTTGTCCCATACCATTGTGGAAGACCTCCGCAGAAGAAAGCTAGTGAAAAAACCTAGGACTAGAACTTGTGACACCTCAACTGGCACCCAAATTGGGAAAGAAACTTTTTTCTTTCAGCTTGCTGAGCTTTCAGGGGAGATATTGAGTCTATTGGATTTTTTTAGATGAAGTCTCGATGTCTTTCCATTTTGCAGTATATTTGAATCCTAATAGAAGTTAAAGTACTTCATATTGTTGCAAAATGGTCAAATTACATGAGCTCCAATTGGTAGATGGTTCATGAAACTCGCCTTTTTCCTGCTTGTTCAGTTCTCCCTGGGTTTACGTTGCTTTAGGTTTCAACGTAGAGAATCGTAATAAGGTAGACAGTGGTAGTAACGGAAAGAATCAAAGGAAATGTCAAGTACAGCGCAGAATAGTAAAGGCTCGATTGTGAAGGCGTTGTGCGACGTGGAAAATTGCCACTACAACGGAGTAGTTGGTGAATAGTAAGGAAAACACTGCCGTCAATCGATTGATGTGGAGTTTAAACAAGGATTTATGATTTCAGCTGTGTTCGCTGTGATTTCAATATGACTGACTTGATAGAAGTGCATCCGATTGATCAATAAATGCAAAAAGAATGATGAGAACAAAGGGATGATCGTAATGGTGGTGATGATGTAGAACGAGTAGAACGATGATGGCGAACGGTAGAGTCGTAAGGACAGAAAGAGCCGAAGCAGCGCAATGACGAGGTCGGTACGGCTGGCATCCAATTGAGAGCATGAATTCCGTTCAGGCCGATCAAATCCAGTTCACTATTGGTTCGCAGTTGTCGCAGTTGCCTTTGAAGATAGGCTACTGAATCCTTGACCTAACTGGACCTGAAGTCTCTGCCGGTTGCTTCGCATCTACGTTACAACTCGCAAAGTCCCACTAAAGGTGATTGAAACTAAAGAAGAACAAAGGGAGTCGAATTTCGTGGGGGAATGTCTGTAAGTTCTGGGTATGTGACAAGAGAATCGTAATTCGCCGCGCTGTGGGAGTCGCGTGCGACGTCGCGCCAGCAAATGACGATGGTTCCAGGTAGTAGATGGCGACAACAGGCAATTCAGAACCGAAAATAGTCATGAATGTCTACGATGACGGGGTCTACATGAAGTCCGGTGCTCCAATCGACAGGTTAACACGAGTTAAGAAAACGCCGCGCCCATCGCCGCGCGCGGCGGAGCGGCAAATTACGATTCTCTTGCCCGTCTCCCGTGAGTTCTTGGGCAATCTTGTCAGTATACAAGCTTTGTCAAGTCATGCTAACTGTGTACATGTGATTACCGGACAATCGAGTTTCACCCTGTGAATTCCTGTGAATTCCTGTTAAGCACCTGCGAATTCATGTCAAACTTTGCGAAATCGTACTCACTAGAACGCAGTTCAACCATTTTGACAAGTTTGACAACAGTTTGCAAGGTGCTTCACAGTGAGAACGTTGACAGGATGTTGGCAAGGTTGTCCGCTAGTCGCATGTATACAGTTTACAGGATTTGGCATGCTGACAAGCGCATGTGCCCCCCCCCTCGCCCGCCAGTTCAATGGGTTACCGAGCGTCAGTGAGAAGAAAGCTCAGCTGGGCGACACAGTCCGGGCGGGGCTCGTTTTTATGAAGCGAGACATGGGTTGGCGACTGCGGTGAGGCGGCGCATAGCGAGGCGGTCTGGGAGGGCGAACGGGTGTAGGCAGTGGGGGGGGCTGACACGCCGGTAGGGACGCCTTGATGCATGATATGCCCCATTCACTCTTCTTATCATCGGGGAGGCTTCGCATTTCAGCCGGGAAAGTACCTGAGCCTATACAATTGCACGAAGTATGTGCATCAAATGTCCAGTGTTTCTGTCCATGCCAGGACGGATGGGCTGTCCGAAATTAACTGCAGATAGCCATGCAAGACAACTCACATGGCGTTATCACTAGTTTCCAAGAAAAAATTGATCTCAATCGTAACGAACAAAACAAGTTGTGGGAATGTGGTAGGGAAACACAGTGCATGGGTGACTCGTTTCGCATCATGTCACTTGACACTCGCCTACACTGTGACTAATCAGTCTGACGATGGCAGGGGAACACTTTCCGAAAAAATACGAGACCGGCCTTGAACTTCGTACCGCTGCATAACCTCACGCCTCTTACCGCAACCATGTCTAACTTCTCCAAGTTCTTCTACCACATTTCTAAAGTCTCAAGGATTTGCCCCCCCCCGCCCCGCATAACATTTTTGCCGGCGAGTCGAGCGGGGGGGGGTGTACAGTGAACATGAAAAGAACACGCAAAGCAATCAATCCCGGAACGGGAAGGCGTCTTCATATACACTGGAACTTTTTCAGGAGGCAAAGAACGAAACCCGCCCAACCCGTACGCCTGCCAGGGCGACCGAAATACGACTCTCGCTTGGATTCCCCAACGTAGGACGTGCCCCGTCAATGATACATGATCAGGGCACGTCGTACATAGATAATTCCTAGCAAGGAGAGCGTATTTGGCAGGTGGGCGGAGGGGGCGGGGTAGAATTTGCTCTTGAGAAAAAATGTTTTCAGTTGCTTACTTTTCTTTATATACCCTCCTCGACGGTAATTTTTTTGGGTAATAGTAGGGAATTGCTGGAAAACTCTGGAAAATTGGTGGGAAGGTAGGAGTTGCGAGTTAAGTTTCCCGGCCTCGTCAACTTCCCATTCCATTTTTAGCTCCAAGAAGAGAACCAGTCTACGTTGCGTATCTGACGACATCTATCGAAAACTTTTTCATCAGCGGCGTAAAGGACGATCCAAACACATTTGCAATCTTGGATCAAAGTCCATATAGTGCGTCCAAGGGAACAATATTCTACTTCCATTTAGAATTTTTTTATCTTATTTGTTCGTGGTGTTTTTTGAGTGCGATTTGATGTAGAATAACTCGTAATGATCAGCAAGTACATACAGCAGGTCCATACTGAATATGTTTTCCTCTCCTATGAGCCTAGCACTAGTTGATTGTCCAAGGGGTGTTTTGGGAGCTTTGGTTGACTCGAGCGGGAGTCGATCTGAGAACTGGCCTCAAGGACTTTGCACACCCCCCCCCCACCATTGCCACTGCGCCATCTCAGCCGTGAGCGTAAAATAGGCTGATAATGAACAAGCATTAGAATGATAGTCGTGAATAAAAAAATGAGAGGAGAGGTGAATATACAAATAGACGAGCAAGGTAACTGACTAGTAAAAAAGGAATGCTCCATATTTCTCCCTTCCCTTTCATAACTATGTTAGTGCCGACTCCATCTCCTTTACATCCCTGGTTTCCCTTTTAAGGCGAAAAAAGTCTGATCATTCATTTTCTCGCCGCGTAATCGATTGTCCTGATGGTGAGGGCAAATACTCGAAGAGATCCCGCTTTAGAGATACCAAGCGGTCAGTGAAGATAGTTTTGGTGATAAGAACCAGTAAAATGTCACTTCAGGTTACCTTTAAGGGGCCAGAATCGCTG